>APFE031389368.1:112704-145071 GCA_000404065.3 Pinus taeda | reverse complement strand
AACTCTCTTACAAAAAGTAAATGAAGGAAATAACTACAACATTTAATGCTGAGATGGCAGCTATCTTTCTGTCAGACAACTTTTGACTTTATGGCTCAGGAAAGTTGACTGTAGCTGTGCCTTTAATTCTGCGTTAGTTGAGCCTGCTGTCTGGGTGCTTTGGTGAGTCACTGTACGGATGCTTCATGTGATACCTGCGTGCTGATCTGTCTGCTGACCTGTACTGTGACCGAGACTTGATTTTTCACAAAAAGGAATAACATAGTGGCATTATCTGGGTAGAATTTCCAGCATTGCCTGCCACCAATTAGCTGAAGGTAGCTGATGCCTCCTTATTTTCACCAGTGTTTCATCTGCTTCTGTATATCTGTAGAAGTTTGGAGGCACCTCAAACAGATGATTTATCTCATGCTCAATAAAAAATAGATTTTCTAATTTGTCATACAGAGACTGCCCAGAGGGAGGCCCTGCTTCTTCTGTGTAGCTGCTGGATGTTGTTATTTGATTTTCAACATAATTGTTGATCCTTGTGATATACTGATTATATGACAGCAGCTGTCCTGTGCCAGTCACTAGGCTTGGCAGTCCTTTATCCTGTAACACTGTCATTTTTTGCCCCGAATTCATCAATTTCTGCCTTCATTTCTTGACATTTCCTTTCCAGAGTTTGAGTGAAATTCCTCAAGGTCAACACTTTCTTAGTTGTCAGGATGGTGTCTGTTCTGCTGTTTATCTCTAGAGCTGCCAATTCCTCCCTAGTGTGGTTATTGAGGAAATGTATCATTTTATTGGCTTGCTCAGGCATGATTCCTAGTGCTGTTCTGGCTCTTTGTATTTCAACATGAGCCATGCCTATTAGTTCAACCTGCTCATGTATTGCCTAGATTGACCTCCATTGGTCATGTATTCATTGG
The DNA here is from genome assembly GCA_000404065.3 of Pinus taeda. NCBI lineage: Eukaryota > Viridiplantae > Streptophyta > Pinopsida > Pinales > Pinaceae > Pinus > Pinus taeda. The sequence goes on along the minus strand of APFE031389368.1, from coordinate 144,157 downwards.
CCAATTTTGGCCCAAATTATCTTCTTTATTTCTGCTAAGGTCTTGCCTAGGAGCAATTCCTTTTCCAAAGTTTTTACTTTGGCCTCCAAGGCCTTTATTTCTCTTTGCTTTTCTGCCACTGCAATCTTGGACTTGTCATAGTTGGCCTCTAGCTTGGCTAGTCTGTCCTTGGCTTCATTTATTTATGTTACTTGAGTTTCAAGCTCTTTGACAGCTTTCATCAAGTCCTCCATACTCATGATGGACTCTGCTGCTGCTGTTGCTTCTGTTGTTGCTCTTGTTGCTGATGTAGCTGTGGTTGGTGCTGGAATGGTAGGAGGGGCTGCTGCTGCTTGTGAAGGAGGGGCAGGGCCAAGAGTTGTAGAAGTTTGAGGGGGCTGGGAGGCTGATTCTCCCTGTCTTCCTTGCCATGATTTTTCCAATTCTCCTTCCATCTCTAGTATCCTTTGATTCATCTTCATGAATAAGTCCATGGTGTCATCAAGCTGTTTTTCTTGTGCTAGCTCTGCAGTGTCAGGGTGAATGGTTGGAGGCAATTTTGCTTGCTTCCTAAGTGCAGCAATATCGTCCTCTTTCTTTTTTATAAGGACCCTAACACCCTTTGGATCTTTTGGATCATGTCCTAGATCAATGATAATGTCTTCCAATGTCTTTATTCTATTGTCCTTGGCCTGGGAAGACATCCTTTCCAAATCCAACTGTGTATTGGTATTTTTCAGTGATTCTTTTAATTGATGGGCCAGCATGGCCTTGTCTGCAAGTGTGGCATACACCATTTCCCCAGTCTGTTTGTGCAGCTCTATCTGATCCATGGGGTGTATGTCTTTAGAAAAGACCTCCAAGTTTGTTCTTAAGTAATCTGCAGAGGTTTTGGGATGTGGAACTTTAGGCTTTAAATGAGTAAAAATAAATTTTTCCTCTTTGATATCATAGGCAGCCATCAATCCTTGTTTTTTTTGGAGGGAGTTGCCTTCAAGAATTGATCATAGAGTTGCAATCTCAACAATTCATTTTGTGCCTTGATCTCCATGAAACCTCCTTTGATCCCAACTGGTTTCTTGCCCTGCTGCCTTGAGGAGGATACCTCTGTGCCTTGCTGCATGGCCTGTTCCAGCTGAAATGAACTAGTGGCAGTCTGCTGGCTGGATTGTCTTTCTCTGCTGTGGCTTTCTGCCCTTTCCTCACTGATGTCTTCTTCCTCTGTTTCAGGGTCAATCCTTGGCCTCTTGGCTTCTAGTTGTTGTGTTGACCCAGTTGGAGGTGTGACCTCCTCTCTATCTCGTTTTTTCCCTCTCTCTTCATTGAGAGGTGTTTGCAAAACTGGGATTTGGGGTGGTCCAGTTTGCTGTAAAGGGGCTTGCCCTTGAGTTTGATCCTTTGAGGTGTTGGGCTGCCCTGCCTCTGTTTCTTGTTGTTCATCCATTATTTCTTTGCCTTTTGCTATAATAGTGGTTGTAGATGCTTGCTGGGTAGTCTGTGCAGCTGGAGCAGTGGATGTGCCTTCTCCTACTTGGACTGGGTTCTTGAACAGGACCTGTTGACAAGAATCCAAGTCAAGAGTTTTCTCTAAATCTTTCATAGTCTGCTCCATTTTCTCTTCTTGAGTAAATTCTTCTACTATTGATTCAGGCACCCATTCATCTTGGTTGGCAAAGTGTTCTATTTGTGGATATGGGCAATGTTTATAGGCTAGCAGCCTATACTTGAATCTCCTAGCACTGATAAAGCCTTCAGGGTCATAAGGGACCCACCAGAAGCTTCTTTTAAGTTTGAGCTGTTGCCCCAATATTTGATCAGCTTCTTGCCAACCATCTTTCTTGTTCATGATGAATGGGCCTAGGTGGTCTCTGAATTTGAGATTAGCTTTCTTCTTGGCATTGTGGAAGTGTGTAAGATCAGAGTTTATGAGTTGTCTATAGTATTCCAGGGCAAACAACCTCATAGGCACATATTTTGGGAGCCTGTAGGGACAGAGCTCACAAACATAGATTCTGATAACTGTGTGATTTTGGTACAAGTACCAATCACCTATTTTGTAACTTCTGGACAGCTGCAAGATTTTCTGCATATCCTTGGACAATCTGGCAGGAAGAGTCCTCTTTAAGAGGCATGTGACTGGATATACAAACTGGTCAATAAATTCACAGTATGAATAGGGGGAATTCTGGACTTGGTGGAAGACTGAAGACCAGAAAATAACAGACCTCCTCTCACCCTGTGAGTCTAGCTTCTTGATTGGGCACTGGAAGAAATCTGTTTGATAATACATGAATAGGTGATAAATGTATGATGAATACTTAAATATTGCCTCCCTATTCAACCTTGACAATTGGTCATGTATATTGTTGGCAATATATTTGGCATAATTGTACTTCATAGCAGGGGGTTTCTCAAGGCTATATGCAGACAGCATGACCAGCAAAGTTTCATCAACATGCTCATTTGTGTTGAACCCAAGCACAGAGGTTAACATATCCACCAGCACCTTGCCTACCTCATTGAAATTTGCATATGAAAAAGGAGGTGGCCCAGAAGGTGGGCAGTCTGCCTTCATGAATTTCTTGGCTACTGCAGCAATGTCTGTGCTAGAGAGCTTGGAGCCCTCATCTAGCAAGTACTTAATGGAGAATGGATATAACAGCTGGGTTTGCTTGTAGTTCAACATTTGATTGATGGAATCCGGTGTTATGTAGAAGAGGATGCTCCCAGATGGAGACTTCACAGCTCTGAGCTTCTGGTCATAGTTTTCTGCACAGAGGTGAATGACTTCAGGGAAAACATTCATAGATGGGAGGAAGTAGGTGGGCAGATTGGATTCCCAGATGCCATACATGTCACTGTTGTCCAAGTGACTGTTCCTTAGCTGGCATAAGGTCTGTAAGTGATTCCTCTCTGCCACAAAGTCTGTAATGAGGAAATCACTGTCTACCAGTGGCATGGCTTCCAGTTCTTTACTAGGTGGATTCACAGGAGCTACATCCAGTGCAGATGGAGTGGCCATGTTTGGTTTTAACTGGATGCTTTACTTGATTTTCAAGTTTGGTACAAAGGCTGAGGAATGCTTGCTAAAGTCTGTTTGGCAGTGAGCAGCTTGACGGTGTAAGGAGACTCTTACAGGTTTAATGAACTGTGGGGCACTCTGTTTTGAAGAACCAGAGTGTGTTTGAGCTAATTAGCTAGCTGTTTCAAGGGAATTTGTTATAACAGGAGTGAGGGAACTGCTGTATTCGTTTTTAGCCGGTAGCTCGGCTTCTCCAATTGTTTTTATGGTGAATTTTGCAGAGGGGCACGGGTTTCTTCTAGAGTTTTGTCACGCGGGGGTTTAACCAGTTTCTTAAGTAATTTCGGTGGACAATTTATCAATGGGGAGCTTTTAGTAGAGTTCTTTTGCAGGAAATTAGGAGAACAAAGGAGAAATGGGGGTAAAGAGGGTCGCCTGCGGTAAATACCTGGTTTTTATGGTGTAGGAGGCGTCGAACATGGACTAATTGTAGATACTTGGGTCGACGATGAGGGCGACAACAACTTTGGTGGGTGAAATTTGGATTTCGACTATTGAATGTCGTTTTCGCATGCAGAGGAGCTCCAGAAACAATGAATAAGAATGAAGAATAACGGCTAATTCACGTCTTTTTATGCATTTTTGGCCCTTTGGTGCCTTTTTGGTGATGACATCATGCTGACGTCATCATGGGCCCGGGTACAGCATGGTGACATGGCAGCTGACGTGGGTGCCCAGGTGGCAGTGACACGGTGGCAGGGTGGACAGGCGGACAGGCAACGTGGAGGTGACGTGGAGGCATGGTGGCGGAATAGGCGGGGTGACGTCACGCTGACGGGGGTGTGATGTCATCGTGGGGGATGGGGCGGTAAGTGGTTTCCCCAGAGGGCCTAAGGGTGATAAGTGGTTTCAAGGGGGGGGCTCCGAACACCGCAGGAGGCCAATGCGTGGCGGGGGTATGGCGGGAATACCGCCAATCCCCCGGACGCAAAAGGTCGGGCACCTTTGATGTGAAAATGACCGCCCACCGTTGGATGGGCGGGGTCGGTGATCGGGTGGTGGGCAGCGAACTTGATGCGACGGCACATTAACGGAAGGGGCCCCGCGCAATATTTTAATATTTTTGAATAAATTGGGCGCGGGGGTGGGTAAAAAACATTAGGTTTTGGGTTTATGGGTTAATTGACGCCCACTTTATAAATGTTTTAATTAAAAAACATTATAATGAGTGTATTTTGGGCGGAAATAAGGGGTAAATGGGTTAATGAGGGCGGGGTTTTGGATTTTTTGATCTTTGACCATAGTTTTTGACCTAAACCATAGTTTTAGGGTGAGAGGGGGGCTAATACTAACCCCTGATAGGTTAATATTTCCCAAAGGAGGGTTATATAGCTATAGTGCTAGGGGGAGGGTATTTATACATGTTTTTTGGGAATTTTTCATAGATCCTAATAGGATTAGGGAAGGGGGTAGTTGGGGAGCTAAATAGTACATTAGTGGTTAATATGACTTTGTGAGGTGAGTGAAGGGGTAAAGCTAAGTTCTAAGAAGTAAAACTTAGGAATTGAAGATAAATTATGATAAGAAAGATTTTTTTACACAAAAAATGTGGCTTCTTTTCTTGATTAAACTTCATGGTTTGATCCAGTAGCTTTGTCATAATACAAGTGGAACTAGACCATGAGCAGATCTCAAGGGCCTTGGGGTGTTAGTTGAAGTGTTGTTTGGGGGAAAAATAGGGGAAATGAGACATGCTTCAATGTTTTGTCCTTCCACCTCTGCTTTGATGCCAATACCGAGTGCATAGTTCCTTTGCACTTAATAAGCCAATAGGTGATGGCCCTCCATTTCTGCAACCTTGCACTACTTACCCATCCTAGTAATCCTAACATTTTTTTTTCATTTGAAGTGGGTGCGCTTGAATTAGCAGACCCTGATTATCCTCTTTTTCTTTTGACTGCCCTCCTATCTAAAAATGTACCCTTATTTCTTCCAAGGACCCAGATTAAGCAGTTGGGCACCTTTATTTCTCTACCTAGCTAGTCATCTGCCAAGCTTGAGCTGTTTGGACAGGAAACATTCTCTATTCTGCAACAAGCAATTTAAACATGGCATGGTCCAATTTAGACTATTGGGCCATCCATCAAGTATGAGTAGCAGTAGTTTTTTGCAGAGTATGATACTGCCCAAAAGATAGTAGTGGCATTTTGACTGGCCACTTTCCTGGTCTTTAGTTTGGGGTTCATTTTCACTTCTCTCTTAACCATTTGATTTTCTTGCCTTTTGATTATTCTTTTAAGGCATACCCTCTTTTCATTTTTTTATTTTCATAACATGTACACAAAATATGGAACCTTTGCAGCCTGCAATGATGAACATATTTAGCCCTTCCACTGTCAATCATGAAAGATGAAACCTATTGGTATAGGAACCTAACAGTGGCTCCACTTGGGGATGGCTTTTCCTAGAGGAAAGCCAAGAACAGCAGGTCATATGGCCTTATTTTCCTCTTCTTACTGTAGTGAATTTGCTCTAGTATTTCCACCTTTGATCTGGAACCAGTGAGCTAGTATGTAGTGTCTCATGACCTCATTTGTGTAAGGATTAGAATTTTATGTCTTGCTAACATGTATTACTGCCTATCATTGGTTTTTTTCTCTGAAGACCTTGCTCAATTCTGTTCATGGAGCTTTTCAAGTATCTATGTCATTTTTGATATGGTTTTGCTGACCATTCTTCAAAATCTGTTGTAGTTGCTCTTCTATCTATCTGTTGTAAAAAAGAAAAAATGCTTGAAAATATAGATATTTATGTACAATATGTGGCTATCCTATGCTCATGGATCATAGTAGTGTTTGAGCATTATCCCATTCACTGGGCCTTCATCATTGTTTGACTCATCTAGACTCTTGAGAAAAAAGGTGTCGTTGCCTTGCACAGCTTGAATTACAGATGGCCCTTTCCACAGAAAGTCAAATTTGCCATGCTTTCCTTTGTCTTCCCTCCTAGAGTCCCATTTCAATACTTTGTTCCCTATGAAAAAGTCCTCAGATTTTGTTCTTTTGTCAAACACCTTTTTAAGCTTCTCTTGTAGAACCTGGGTTCTGTGATACACTTCTTCCCTTGTTTGTTGTAAGTGAATTGTTTGATTGATCCTTCTTCTGGATATCATTGGTTTCAGCTTGTAATTTCCTGCAGCAATTTGATCACAGGGATCCCAAGAGATGATGGGAACAACAGCTTCCAGGCCCATATACCAACTCATATGGGCTAGTACAATAGATCTTTTTGTGGTCAACCTATCGCCCATAGTGCATTTACCAGCTTCTTATGCCAATTCTTTTTGTTCTCCTCCAAGACCTTTTTAATGATGTTTTGATTAGGCTTTTATTGGAGGACTCAGCTAGGCCATTGCCTTGAGGGTAATAGGTTGTTGAATGACCTAGGGTAATATGATACTTGTGACAGAAGCTGATCATTCTCTTGGATCTAAAGGTAGCTGCATTATCTGTTATGATTTTCTCTGGGCAGCCAAATCTAGATAAGATATTGGTTTCTAGGAATTGTATGATAATTGAATCATTTGCTTGTCTACAAGGTATAGCCTCTATCCATTTGGTGAAGTAATCAGTAGCTGTCAGGATCCATCTATGCTGGCCTGAGGATGAAGGGTGAATTTTCCCAATGAAGTCTAAGACCCATTGTTGAAATGGTTTTTCAGTTGGAATGGGCTTGAGGGGCAAGGAAAGTAACTTTTTCTTCCCTTCAAAGATCTGACATTTATGACATGCCATTACAAACTTTTTTGAATCAGTAAATAGGGAGGGCCAATAAAATCCAGCCCTCAGGATTTTGTCAGCTGTGGATTTCCAATATAAGTGCCCTCCACAGTCTCCTGCATGAAATTCTCTAAGGACCTTATCAGCATCATCTGAAGTTAGGCAATTAAGCAGGACACCTTCATGATTTTTCCAAAATAAAACATTGTCTATGATACAAAATTTTGCAACTTTCAATTTTAGAAATCTGTTCTTGGTTCTGGATAACCCTGGAGAAGCTTGCAGGTTTAATAATACAAAACATATGTCAGCATACCAAGGTGATTGTAAAAAGGCTTGATTGATCTGTGGAGTCGCCATCTCCTGTTCGTTATCCAGTTCATTGATGTCAAGGGCTTGAAAGTTAGTTGCAGTCATTAGTTTAGCTAGCCCTTGTCCTTTTATAAGTTTTGTTGGTTTGATTTCTATATCATATTCCAGAATATTAGCAATCCATTTGCCCCTCTTGCCTTCCATTCCCTCTTGAGTTAAAATGTCCTTGACTACTGCATTGGGTACATATGCAACTATGTGAGAGTATAGGATATAAACTCTGAAATCCTTTATGGCTTTTACCAGGGCATATGCTTGCTTTTCCATGATTTTGTACTTAAGTGGGGCATCCCTAAGGGCTCTACTAAAAAAGGCAATAGGTTTTTCACATCCCAAGTTATCCTTTTGCAGTAAGACAGCAGCAATTGTATTTTCAGAAGCAAAGGAGAAGATTATAAAATCTCTATCAAAACTAGGGCTTGTAAGCACAGGTGTTTTTGTCAAAGCTATCTTGATTTCTTCAAAAGCTTGTTTAGCCTCAATAGTCCATTTGAACTTGGCATCTTTCTTGAGCATATTGTTCAACAATCTTATCAGCTCAGCTAAGTTAGGAATAAATCTTCTTAGGAAATTAATCTTTCCTAAAAAGGCTTGTAATTCTTTGATGTTTCTTGGATGGGGGACTTGCAGTATAGCTTGAATCCTATCAGGGTCAATTCTTATGCCATCTTTTGAAATTATATGACCAATGAGTTTTCCTTCTTCCAGGCCAAATAGCGATTTCTTTGGGTTTAAAGAAATGCCATACTTTCTGCAAATTAAGAACACTTGTCTAAGGTGTTTTAAATGCTCCTGGTCTGATTTTGAGAAGTCTATTAGATCATCAAGGTATATTACTAAGAAATCATGGATTTCTTTGGCAAAGGCTATGTCCATTGCCCTTTGAAATGTAGCTCCAACATTCTTGAGTCCAAAAGGCATTTTGACATATTTGAAAGTTCCCCAAGGTGTGGTGAAAGCTGTTTTATCTTGATCATCTGGATGAACTAAGATTTGATTAAATCCTGAGAAGCCATCCAATAATAAGATCCTTGAAGCTCCCACTACCCTTTGTAAGATGTGATCCATTTTTGGCAAGGGATAGTGGTCTTTGAGAGAGACTTTGTTTAAATTTCTCAGATCCACACAAAGTCTTATCTCCCCAGTTTTCTTTCTTGTAGGTACAAGGTTAGAAATCCATTCAGAAAACCTTATGGGAGCAATAATCCCAGCTTCATACATTCTTTTTACTTCATTTTCTATTAGGGGAAGAAGCACTGGATTCACTCTTCTTAGTTTTTGTTTAAAGGGTTTTTGGTTTTCTTTTAGGGGTATAATGTGCTGGATAATTGTAGTATCATAGGTTTTAAGGTCCTCATAGCTCCAGGCAAACACATCTTGAAACTCTTTGAACAGTTTGATATATTCTGATTTCTTATCAGGAGGTAAGGTTCTAGAAAGCTTGATAATTTTGGGATTTTCAATGGTCCCAATGTTGCATACCTATATTTCTACATTGATGGGTTGCATCTTTGGTTTCTTAGAGAGATCATTTGAATCAAAAATGTCTTATAAAGGAGCAAGACCTGTGGGCAAGAAATTATCTTTTAGTTGAATTACTTCAGTTTCTTCTTCATTAATTTCATCAAGATCTGTCACTTTTAGCTTATGTAAATTGGCAGAGTCAAAGGTTGTAGGATGTAATATCATATCTGCTGTTTCAGCTGATATACTTGTATTTAGTTCATCTTTTTGGTTTTGATCATCCCTAATGCTTTTGTCAATGTTTAAGTTTGAGAATTCCTCCTTCATGGTCAAAAAATTGTTTATCTGAGTATCATTCTCAAATACTTGCCAATTGTCTACATTGTCTGGGACAGAAGGCCTGTGTTTGATCTCAGCAGTGAACTGGTGGTTAGGCCCAAAAGGAAGTTTACAGGTGCTTGCAAAGGTTGCCAAACTGTGAGCATGCAAGTTGTGGTTCCTAGGTATTTTGGTGAGTTGATACTCTAGGAAGTTTTTGAGCAAATCTGTCATTGCTAACCTATAAGACCTCAACCTAGGATCATTTGTGACAAAATTGCCCTTTATTTGTTGGATAATTAGGTCTGAATCCCCCAATATGGAGACTTTGGTCACTCCTAGACTCTTAATCAGTTTGAGACCTAGTAAGAGGGCTTCATATTCTGTCATGTTATTTGTGCATCTGAAGTTAAGCCTATATGCATGACCTAGAGCATGGTCATTTTGAGTATTGTGTATCCATACCCCTCCTCCTGCTCCTAGCTTATTTACTGACCCATCAAATTCTAAATACCACAAGTTTTCTTGGTCAGTGTTTGTTTGAATGGATTTACAGATTTGTTCAGTGGGAAAGTCTAGTTCTGGTGTCTCTTGTAACCTATCAGCAGACTCTGCTGTTTTGATTATATCAGTGATCTTTTGATCTGGAGCCATGGATTGTTCATTCATATGCCTGGTTTCCTTTGTTTCTAAGAGCCTGACCTTAGTTTTGGGACATATATAAGTATTGTATGGTATGAAGGAGTCCATGTCTGAATGGATGGAGTAGATTGGGAAGTTTTGGGGCTTGTCCTGACTACTAACCACATATTTCATGAGTGTCTCTCGGTACAGTCTCTTTGGCTGGCCAAAGACTAGGTGGTATAAAGACATGAGGGCATGGTTAAACTATTGGAAGATCAAGGAGAATGGTGCATTACAAAACATTAATAACATTAAAAATATTGTTACTTCTAAGTTCAAAGAAAAATGTGGTGGGAGGAAGATTTAGCAGCTAAAAGAAAATTAAGTTATTATAAGAAGGTCATAAACCCCACCCTAGAAGATCAAAAGTATCTCTCTATTTTAACTAGCTCACAGAATAAAATTAATATAGCAAAGATTAGAATGAACTCTCATGAGCTCCATCATGAATCAAGTCATTGGGTAGTTCCTAAACACCATGGACGGAAAGGATCTGCCATCTCTGTGGGAACGGGAACATCGAGAATGAAAACTACTTCCTCTTAGAGTGCCCCACGTACAACGACATTAAATCTTAGTTTCATAATCTTTGTTGCAATACTTACCTTCCTAGCCTTTTACGATTTCAAAATTATAGTGAGCTCGTGAGGCTTCTCTCCATACTTTTTGAGCATAGGAATAAAATCTTAAATCAAACTAAATAATTTGTTTCTTTAGGTTCAATTGACCAAAGTTTGGTCTTAACCATCATCATCATCACAATATTATTATAATAAGCCCAATAAAGATCAATTATTTATTATTTATGATAATTAATAACTATACAAATAATAGCAACTATATTCTTATATAATTATATATATATGATTATTAATAATTATATAAATATAACAACCTCATTATTTTTATATATACTCATAAATATCTATATTTATTATATAATTATAAACTCCTAATATAAATTAAAAAAATAACAATAGCTCATATAATATAGATATCATTATATTATGTAAAATCTAATAATAATAATATAGATATATAATATATTATTATTATATTATTTATAATAGGACAAATAGTAGCAACTATATTCTTATATATTTATATATTTATGATTTTATATGAATTTTGTTATAATAAAATAAACTCATTATAATATAAAACTTATGATTAATACTATAATTCCAAGGAATTTATATTATAAATCTAATGGATTATAAACCCAAAGAATCTATATTAAACACTCATTAATGTTATAAACCTTACCAATAATATTATATGATAAGAATGTGAGCTCTTAGTTTAATAAACCCAATGGATTGATAATATAAACCTAAGGAACTAATAATAACAAGGGATTATACTAAAAACCTAAAAAACCAAAAGGATTAATAGTATAACCCAAGGTATATAAAACTAATGCAGGGATACCCCGCACATACCCAGACTATGCATAAAAATGCATAACACATCAGTCCGAGGTATTTAAATCCCAAAGGAGTCAAAACATCACCCACAAATGGTTAAGGCCTTCTTTTATCAGTTCCTTTATATCGGAATCCAATCACCCCGCTAAAACCTCCTATCAGAACTTTAATCAACCTTTGAGTCTTCGTATAGGACTTTATTGAAATCTTTCATTAAACCTTCCTATCGGCGCCTTAATACCCTTCATAACCTTTGTTTATGACTCTTAACCAAGTATATATAACCTTTTCCTTTAGGAACCATTTGTTATATATAATTAACGCATGAAAACCCTTATCGGCACTATTTCCTTTATAACCCATTTACAAAGGAAAATACATGCAAACCATACATTTTCTGCTTTTGGTACGGCCATGGCACACTTAACGAGAATCACCTTTATCGCTATCGCAACTTTCTATTCCCATAGTCATTTTAGCACATGACTCCATCTCCTCTAATATGCGATTGACATAATGGACACCAATTCATATAAATCATGCTTAATAAATCTTTGGGTCCACTCTTATTATTTTTGGAAAATCTATAGTTCCCATTTGGATGAGTAAATGGTTATTCACAGTTTCATCTTGGGTGCATATTTAATAGTTATCCTACCCCTAATGGGTATCTATATTACCCCTTACATTTATACAAAAATCTTAAATTTATATATATCTATCCGTCTTGTATAGTCATCTCATCCCTATACCCTAAGCGATACAATGGTGTATTCACCACGATGATGATACTATAGAACTATAGTGTATACACCCTAGTTAATAATTATCCTTCTACGACATGAGGGTTACAATGAAATACTTTTAGTATATAGTGATATCATCAATCTGATTTCCATTCAAGTAATATATAAATATATACTTATATTTAATATCCATCCCATTCAATATTTGGAGTTTCATATATTGTCATGTTTGTCCTATTTTATCGAAGCTTGTACCTATATCTTGGGAAATTGACTGTGTTATCATCATTTTCCACATTTGCCCTTATCACATGGGGGCCATCTGATAGCAGTAATGACAATGTTTCAAGAGTATTGTAACATATGGATGGATGGAATGGTTGAATGGCTATCAGACAATCATTTCTATCTCCCCATAGCCCTAGTCTTTTTCATGTCATCGATAATATTGTAGTCCATTTCATCCGACACTATTAGTGTCCTTGATGGAGGTGTCTGATCTGCTTGGATTGGGCTAGATTGAGTCGCCTTAGCGGTTGCTTTTTTTTTGGGACTTTTTCTTTTACTGTAGGGCTCGCGCCCTTCTGCTTAGGGGTAGTTTGGGGAGGATCAAGTTGGTTTTCACTTCGTGTGCTAACCGGAAATGCTTCTTGATCTTCTTCTTGTGGGAGGATGAAATCCCACATTCCTTGTAGTTCCACAATTTCTTCATCATCGGTCTGCCCTTCAGTGGTTCTTTCTTCTTCTTCCTCTTCTTCGGATTCGACATTTGAGATAGCGTTGGGTGGTTTCGCATCCATTGAAGGGCCTCTTTTAGAAGTTCTGTAGGGCTTTCTTGAAGAAGTTTATGCCACTTGTTTTTTTATGTCAATCATCTCGTTGGACATGGTCTTTAATACCTTCTGTAACCCTTCTAAATCGAAAGGAAGTTTCGTCTATTTCTTCTTGGGGTCTTCCTTGAAGGTGATCTTTTTAGATTTGCTTTCTTCTATCGCAGATCTCTTCTCCAAGGCTATAACACATTTCTCTACTGCTATCGCCTCTGTCAGGTTTTCAACTAAAGTTGTTTTATTTGCCCTATCTACGAAGACTGCTAAGTTTGATGGTAAGGCTGTGATATACCCTTTCTCATCGTACTTCTTCGCTAGGTTGGGAAGCAGTGGGGATTTTGTTGAGGATATTATTGAATCGTAAATTGAAATCTTTGATGGGTTCTCTAGCTTCGGCTTTAAGATTGGATAAGTCATTGATTAACGTTGTCGTTGATCTGTCATCACCAAATTTGGTGAGAAATTGATTTTGAAAGATGTCCCAACTCGTTATAGACCCGGAAGGTAATGAAAAGTACCATGACCCAGTTGTTCCTAGCATTGTATAGGGAAAAAACCAGACAAAATCATCTTCATTAGTAACTCTGTTGAGATTGACAGAGAGCATGAAATTGTTAATGTGCTCTTCAGCTAGCATGCCTGCTTCTGGGTTGAATTTGGGTCGCCATTTCTCAGGATGGGCTGGTATTTGGCTTAGGGGTGGAGGCATTAAAACCGCTCCAGGGTTGTTCCATGGAGATTGGGCCATTTTTTAGCTGCTAGTAATTGCAAGTGTAGGGGATGATCCTTGAGGATGTGAAGATGAAGATATTATGATCTTGGACGATTGTGGAAGAGGGGTTGTGGAAGGTGGATGAGTGGTTTGGAATGAAGATGTGGGCAGTTGACTTCGCAGTGAGGGGGTTGAGATGGACGATGTAGATGAAAGAGTCTCACTGTTATACTGCAGTGATGTTTTCCTTGCTCTTTTCCTGGTGGTAAGAGGGAATTCAGTTGGCTGGATGTCAAACTTTTCGCCCTTTAACCTGGTCAGGGGATGAGTAGGATTGTACTGCGAAGTCATGCTACTTTGAAATTTATCAAACCCCACTGTAAAAATAGAAAATTCCTGGAGTTTGTGAATAAGAGTTTGAACTTCAGGGGGTTCAATGGTAGATTGGTATGAAATATTAGGATATGTAGCAGCGGTTAATATTCGACCGACTTCTGATTCTGAATTTAAACGTACTGAGGAAGTCGAGGGAGTTGATGAGGGTGATTTACTCTCAGAATGGTATTTAGATTTCGATTTAGGTGCCATTCATAGTTCGGCCCTCCTTCTAGCGCCAAATATGTTGACCCCAAAACGGGTTGACAACAAGGGATTCCAACCCGTCCGACCTGGTTGGCAGCTCCTTATCCGTTTGGTATAGCGGGTCCGACTGGGGATAACAGGACCAGTTTCCCGATCTGGGTGTGTGTGTGTGTGTGTAGAGTTTGAATAATGCTGATCTAAGAGAACTTTAAAGCTAATCTAATTCAGATTCTTTAAACTAACTCTATGTTATTGTAATCTAGTGAGAAACAACACATCTAATCTACACTAACCCGGGGTGTATATCTTCTATTATGCGATTTAAAGAGATTTCGAACAATAACTGGTAATAAAGATCATTCAGCTATTATAAGAATAGAAATTATTAAAGATGAACCACTTTTCATAAGAAGTTAGGCAAAACAGTTGTGAACAGCATATCGCATAATAAGCTATTTATATGTTAGACATAAACAATATGACTCCACCGTACAAAAGTGCCAAATGATAACCCATACATTCATACAATGACATATAAATAACTGAAAACTATAAATCACTTCAAGAATATAGGCAAAAATAGTCAAGAGATAAAAGTACCATTTATGACTGGTTCCACTCATAAGCTTCAAGAAACAATGATTTATCTCTCCTTGCTCTAACATCTACTAAGAGTACAGAAGTGCAACATCAGTAGCAGATATCAAATGCAAACATTAATAAACCTTGATCCATCCATTCATCAAAAACACCTCCGAGGGCGCAAAAGTGCATGTTCTGAGGACGAGTTTTTGACAAATCTCCGGACCCTTCTCTAAATGCCTGAGAAGGGTTTAAATACTGCTAACTAATTAACTTAATTACATAAATTTGGGATCCGGTTTTCAAATGACCGTCCCTCTGATAAAGGAAATTATTTCTAAAATTAAATCTAACTTTGAACTATTTATGTATTTGCTCCTTATTGTTGTAAGTGTGCAACATTCGTCTGAGAAGAGTCGGTTGGTTGCCTTTCCCTTTGTGCGTGTTTATAAAAATAGAAGTAACAAGGGTCGGCACCAACTTTTTGATAAATTATCAGATATTTTAGAGAATCTCCCGCTGACTGAGTGTATACTTGGTAATAACTCAAATTTTCCTCAAACTGGATCTGCTTTCGCCATTTCGGTTTTCTGTCTTCGCGAATGACTTGATGAGTCAGAAGACTTTACTTTTCATTCCGGGATTTTCTGTCGTGTAAGCTTCAGGTATCTTTGTAATCATGCTGCTTTTGTGTGCCTTTGATTCTAAGCTTCAGATGGCCTATCGGTCGTTAGCATCTGCTGAGTGATACCCTGGAACCTGTAGTCCTATCGTATGTGGTTCCTGCTTCTGAAGAAGTCTCTTCTGTGTTCTTCGAGCATCAGCGCTTTCCTCTTTTCCTTAGATGTTTCCTGCAAAACAAATTACTCCATTTTATCTCCTGTTTTATAGTTTGCGTAAAGGAAAAGAGTAAATGAAAATAAAGATTGATATGAAAGCTTCAGATCTTGCTTGTGTATAATCATGACATTCAAAGTGAACCGACTCTTTGAAAAACGAAAAGTAGTCATTCGTACGATCATTAATTTCTTTTTACAGGCGCGCACCTAATTCTGATTAATGGACAGCTTTCCTTGAATGTTGTGCTGAGAAAGATTCGCGCTTATCGCAGATCGCAGATTTGTATTATAACATCGTGGTATCGCAATATCGGATCATCGCAGATCGCAGATTATGGATCAGAGATCGCAAATCGCAAATCGCGGATATTAGTCATTGCGTCTTACTCTATGCGGCTGCTGCGATATGCGACGTTGCACATCGGCCGTCACGGATTTCTTAAGCTTCTCCTTTTAAGAGCGCTTATGGTAAATGCGATGCGATGAATTTAGCATCGCTTCTTCGTGGTTTGATATGCTCACAAAAAGAAGTGTTTCCTTTGCTTTGTTGTGATAAGATTCTAAGGAAAAAACAAAAATATTCATGAGGATTTTGTTTGAATTTTTTTACTAAGGGTCCCCCCATTTGCTTGGTGTTGTTGCTAATACCAAAACAAAAGAAGGGGGGTTGTTGGTGACCACAACAGGACCTTTGTCTTCCGACACTTTTGCTCCTTAGTACTTCGTCCTTTTTTGTTGCTTGGCTAAGTTAGGACACCCTAGAACATCAGGGCTCCTCTACTTTACTATATGGAGAATCTTCTTTGTTTTACTTTTGATACCTTGTAGACCCAACTGCACATCTGAATGAGGCTGCTTATGTTTCTGCCCTCAACTGTTGTTCAATCCACAAAATTTACTTGCTAAAGTGTGTGGACAGAATCCTTAGAACAATCCTCTTTTCCTCACTTTCTTTTCTTCCTTCTTCGTTGGATGGGAAGGCTTTATAGGAAATTTTTATTACCCAAAACAGAGATAGATAACTTCCTACTGTATTGACCACAAAAAACTCCTTTCTTCCTCACACATGTGGCTGTTGATGCCCTAGAACACGTCTTTTCACCTTCGCTAGTTTGTCTCCTTATCTCGCTACTCTTTTAGACTTTCTTCCTTAGCTTCTTGTATCCTTCTAGTCCTCTTCTTGCTTGCAGGTTTTAGAGAGATTTATGTGTCCAAATGAGGAGTGGACAACCTTTATAAATAGAGGTTTGTCCCTCCTCCTTTAGGCCGACTTGACTATCTTCTAGGCAGACTTGACAATTACATTATTTTCATCTTTTATTTACCATTTTGTTGCTTGTAGACTTCGTTGCAACTAGGAGACGATTTGACCATGCTTGGAGGTGTTTCCATGACCTTGTATGATGACTTACATGATGTAACATGCCGTCAAAGGGTCTTATCATAATTACATTTTCACTTTGACTCTCTAGAAGCACGTCAAAATGTGCTTGACCTATTTTCAATGAGCAAGAAACTCATTAACAAATAATACAAAAATAATTTCTCTTTTCTTGAGTATGTACAAATATCAAAATTACATTTATGAAGACCTAGCTTAATTACATTTCCTTCAACAATTTGGTGGAAAATTGAAGAAGTTATGACTTCCCGTTGTTTTCCCACTATTCGTTCCACAAATTGCTCCACATCCGACACGAACCCACAATTTCACTCCAAAAATCTGCTAACCAAGCGAGAATTTTGTCGTGCGGTGGGCCATAATCCGTCGGCACCAACTATCCATCGCAAATCACAATCGGTAGAGTCTCGCGGTCTTATGGACTGTGAACCAGGTGGGGGATATGCAATTGCGATTCAGTGGACCCGACTAATCTAGGAGGATCTTGTCAGATCAATTGCAGAAGTTCAGTTTCGTCGTCAACATTCAGTGTCTAGTGTCTTTAGCTTCAATAGTGATTTTTATGGTTCAAGTTGTCCGATGTTGGTTTCAGTTCCCCGGTGATGTCAATAGCTAATATGGTTGTGTACCTGGTTGTGGACAAGAGGTTATTGTCAGTTCCGCCAGGATTTGGTCGTCGACATGGGTTTGTCATCCATCTCGTAGGATTTGGTCGTCGACATGGGTTTGTCGTCCATCTCACAAGATTTGGTCATCGATATGGGTTGTCATCCGCCTTGCAAAGTTCGCTTGTTTAAAAGGGTTTGTCGTCA
This sequence comes from Pinus taeda, assembly GCA_000404065.3. Taxonomy (NCBI): domain Eukaryota; kingdom Viridiplantae; phylum Streptophyta; class Pinopsida; order Pinales; family Pinaceae; genus Pinus; species Pinus taeda. Next base: position 126,607 of record APFE031389368.1, on the reverse strand, counting down.
TGTGATGTTTGTCGCAAATGTCGCTTTGTGACAAAGAAGTGTGCATAGGTTTATTGATCTAAATCATAAAAAAATGATCTAAAACCTAAAGCCTACATGCAAACCCTAACACCTAAACCCATTAACCTAAATCTAGAACCTAATCCATGTAATGAAATGCAATAAAAACCTAATCTAAACCCTCTTGGGCCATGTTACATTAACAACTATGTAAAAACCATTAAAAACAATACAAAACTCATATATTAGACCTAACAGCGGAGTTTAGACCGCGTCGAAACCGTAGCCATGTGAGTAGTTGCGGTGGAAGTTAACTCGTTGTCAAGTTAACTGTAGTCCCTAAACCGCAAGACTTAACCCTAACTGCATCAGCAATGAGGCATGTGAACAACTCTATGGGTAGACCGCAGCGGAAATTTCATCAGGACCGCCGACATGTGAACGAGCTGGATTAACCACCAATCATCATCGTTTCGACCAGCAGGCAGCGAAACGGTTGGGCTATAACCACGGGTTAGTTAACGACGCTCACATGCGCTGTCACCCTCCTCCGCCCGGTTAGCTAACCGCTAACGGATTCGGGCTTAACCAAAATTCTAAATTGGGTTTTTTATTGTATTTTTGGATATCAATTAATTCCTAAATGATAAACTTAAACATAAACCCTAAATTTAACCCTAATGAGTAGTTGGTTCATTCTTAAACTTGGCATGAAGGAGTTTGAATGCATTTGCAGGGTTATAAAGTCATTTTTTCTCATTGAAGATGAAAAGGGTGTTTTTTTAGTTTTGTATGCAGATTCTGGAGGATATAGGCGATTTTGTTTTCAGTGTAACAGGAGCATTGGGAGTCAGAATTGGGAACCGAGATAGGCATTGGAAAGCTAATTCAGAGAGCTTTCTTATGACACTAACCATAAGTGCCTGCGTGCATGATCAGTCTGGTCAATTTGTTGTGTAATCGACCTCCTTGGATTCAATCCTAATAAAGCGGTCGCCCATCTTGAAAGCAGACCCGGAGACGTAGTCCATCAGGGACGAACTCCGTAATCAATCTTTTTGTATGGTATCACTGTGTTTTTGTTGTTTTCACTTTTGATTACATCTTTCTTATGTTTTAATTATGTCGTTAATTCATTCTTTTCCAAGCAGTCCTCACGATAAAAGCACTTTCATTTAACACTCAGTTCACTAATGGCATTAATCAATTCTACATCAGTTTGACATATGATCATTTCAGATCACCGAAGAAACACTAAACTGCAACCTAACCTTATCGCATCTGGGACATCGCAATTAGCAAAAAACTAGTGGTCTTATACATATGCGGGACTTGTCCTGTTGCAATATGTGATTGTGATATCGCATTGCAACCCGAACCTACCGAGGCCGATTATGTAACACCTCCCTTCATCGATGTGTGATTGTGATCCATCGAATCACGCCTCCAACCAATTCTTGAATGCCTTCCCGCCTGCCTTATCGCATTACAACCCTCCCTGCTCGGGGCCCGATTTTTAACGCCGACTTGCCTGCGATTACGATTTGCAACATGCGAGGGTCAATGGAGGCTTGCCACTTGGCCCCTCCTCATTCGTTGAAGGACCTTGCCATATCATCCAATCCTGCCATGTGAGCAAGTCAAACCTGAACTTTGACTTGCCATAAATTTTGCATACAAGCTCGGGTTTCAGTGTCATTCACACTATTGGAATAAGAATGACGAGCTCTTTAATATGAAGCTATGTTTATCAAGTTTCTGACACTTTGATTTTTGAGCCTAATTTTGAGCCCCTGATCACTCCTCCCCATTAGAAGCCTTTTGGACCCCAAAAGGATCACTTTCAATTGTTCAGTAGGTGAGGGTATAGTTTCGTCACCTTTCCAACCTCTATCCATTTGGATTTTGAAGGAATTGTACCCTTGATCCCCCTCGAAGATAACCAATGCTTCCTCTTTTTTATGTCTTTGTTTTTCTATTTAGTATAGTATCTGACTGAAGCACATCAAGGAATTATGTAGGAAAGTATTCAATAGATGGAATTTGAATATTCTCTCCTTGATCTTCAATCAAAGGAGGCTCATACAGCTTTAAATTCTCAACATTAACAACAACATAAATTTGCATATATGAAGGCAAATCCAACTTGAAGGCATTGTTACCAATCTTTTCCAAAATTCTGAATGGACCATATCTAATTGGTTTGAGCCTTTTACCTTCTCCTTAGAGCCTCTCTTTGTTAATGTGAAGCAAAACTTCATCACCAACTTGGAACTTGTGATCTTGACGATGCTTGCCGTGCCTTGCTTTGTACTTGCCTTGGCTTTTCTCAAGCTGTTCATGAACCTTTTGGTGTACTAATTGTATTTGTTTAGTGAACTTTCTTGATTTGTCTATGTCGCTATGACCTTCAATAGAAACAACTTTGCCAAAAATAAAATCCAAAGGAGATTTAGGCAAGTATCCCATGCATGCCTCAAATGACAAAGTTTGAGTGGAAGAGTGCTTGGCTCAATTGTAAGCATGTTCAATATAGTGCAATTGTTCATCCTATAACTTAGGATGCTCACTACAATACCTATGCAGAAGATGTATCACTATTATGTTCACTATCTTTGTTTGACCATCTGTTTGTAGATGAAAAGTTGTACTCTTTTTCAATTTGGTGTCCATGAATCCCCACAAGTTTGATCAAAAATTCCCCACAAAACGAGAATCCCGATCACTAACAATGGATGTGGGCAATCCGAAATGCACCCAAACATTCTGAAAGAATAATTAAGCAGTTTGTTCAGTTGTAACATACTTTTTACATGGCATCAAAATACACATTTTGTTGAACCTATCCACAACTACATACAAATAGTCATGACCTCTTTTTGACAATGGAAGACCTCATACAAAATCCATAGAAACACTCTCCCATGGTTGTGAAGGAACCGGAAGTGGTGTGTACAATCCTAACTTCCTATTGCTAGGCTCACTGATTGCACATAATGAACATCCTTTTAATAAAACGAGACACACTTTCAAGCATGCAAGGCCAATAACAATACCTTTGTAGATGTGCCACTGTATTACTTACACCAAAATGACCAGCAATAAGAAAAGTATGTGGCTCTCTTATGATGTTAACTCTTTCTCCCTACAGACAAGATAGTACAACAAGCTATCATGCAAATGATAATCCAATTCCTCTACTTGGTTATCTTGACTCAAGCTTGCATAAACATCTTGAAATTCATTATCTAATGCATATTTCTCAATATAACTTTCATGGAAAACATAATTATGCTTGAGTAAAGTAATTGCACTAATAATTGGCCTAGAAATCATATCAACAACTTTATTATAGATACCTTTCTTATACCTAATTACCAAGTGGAATTGTCGAAGGAAACCCATCCATCGGAAGTTCCTTGATTGCTGCAACTTTGATTGAGATTGCAAGTATTGCAATGGTTGATGATCAATGTGAATGATTGTTTCCTTACCCTTTAGGTAGTGTTTCCATTTTTTCACACTTTGCTCCAATGCATACAATTCCTTGTCATATGTAGGATAGTTAATCACTACACTATTAAAAGTTTTTGAATGAAAATAGATAGGCTTAACATGCTGCATGAGGACTACACCCATAGCGTAGTCACTAGCATCTATCTAAATCTGAAATGACTGTCTCAAGTCTGGAAGTGCGAGTACGGGAGTTGTACTGGTCTTTTCCTTCAATGCATCAAAGGCCTTTTGTTGTTTCTGGCCCCCCCCCCCCCCCACACTGAAAAACCTTTTTCACGTTGGTCAACACATGCAAAGGAACTGCTATAAGAGAAAAAATAGCAATGAATTTCCTCCAATATTGGGTTGCTCCCAGAAAACTTCTTACCTTTGTAATTGTCTTGGGCCTTGGCCAATTTAAAATTACATCAACCTTGGGAGGATCTATTTTCAACTCACCTCCTGCAATATGACCGAAGTAAACTAAAGAAGTCTTTCCAAACTTGCACTTTGACATCTTAAGATACAACTGTTATTTTTTCAAGACATCAAGTACTTTTCTTACATGCATGACATGTTCAACATGGGATTTACTGAAAATTAAGATGTCATCTAAGTATACTGTGACAAATTCATCAAGAAATGGCCTCAATACATCATTCATCACACACGTGAATGTAGCAGGAGCATTACATAAACCAAACGACATAACTAGCCATTCAAACAAACCCTGTTTTGTTTTGAATGTTGTTTTCCAAATGTCTCCTTCAGCTATTATAATTTGATGGTAGCCACTTCTTAAGTCCAACTTAGTAAAATACTTTGCATCTTTCAATTGATACCGTAAATCATCTATTCGAGGTAGTGGGTAACAGTTCTTTACCCACTAACATCTTGTACATGCCAATGTTAGGAAGAGGACAATATTGTTGCAACTGTATCTCTTGTTGGATTCCTCTCTTTGGAGGTAATCCATTTGATTCCTGAAACATTTCGTCATATTGGTTAACTACGTCAACCAATTCATATTTCAAATTCGAATCACAACCTTTAAACGCTTCATTATCAACATCATTTTTGGGTTTGATCATGAGAAGCACAAAATTCTTGCTTGAATTCACCAGTCTTTTCATTTGCCCTGCATTAACAAGTGAATTATTTGTTTTCTTGTTGTTAGCTCTCTCAATACATTCTACTCCATTTTTTATTAAATGATATTTATTTTCATGTCGATGGAAGATAATTTTTTTGTCATAAAGGTACGGGCTGCCCAAAATGATGCCATGGATATCTAACGGCACGACGTCAAGCTCCACTTCATCTATGAAATTTGTAGTAATAACGAATCTCAGTTTACACTTTCTAGTAACCTGCAATTGTGCATTATCACATACCCATCCAAGTGGATACAGTTTATGATTTGGAATAGTTTCCATATTTAAACTTTTGACAATGTTTTCATAGATAAGATTGGCTTGAGATCCACTATCAAAAAGCGTATCAATCTTGTTATGTTTTGAGATCACCCTTATGTGAAATAGTTATATTCTCCTCTTTTCATTTGGAGTTTCATTTTGCGAGTCTGAAGAACCAGTGTTGGCAATGGATTTTTTTCCTTTTAACTCCATGGCTGTGATTTTAGTTTCATCACCTGAATCGGATCCCAAATCATGTTGAGAGTTTGCAGTTGTCTTCTGTTTTCCCTTGTTGTTGTTTCTTTTAGGTCTCATTTCGGGATGACGCTTCCAATAGTGAGCTTCATCGTGACCCTCTCTGGAATAATGTTTGCATGTAATTTTGCTCCTTCTTTTTTGATAGACACATTTTTCTTTGCCTTCCCTTTGAAATCCTTTTCTTTTACCCTACTCTTAAATGGCTTTTTACTACCTTCTTCTGGGGTGTTTTTCCCTCTTGCCTCAAGATGAGTAGCTTGCACACACACATCATCTAATTATTGGGATTAAACATTAAGATAGTATGCATACGGTTACTGTGTAAACCCCCTATATACTTCAACAATGTGTCCTGTGATTGCAAATATACACCTAACATCAAAGACCTTTTTTTGAATTCTTGGGTGTAATCTTGCACATTTTGACCTTTAAGTTGTCTAAAGTTTTGCCAATTCATGATGGATTTTTGCATACAAGCTAAAGGGTAGAATTGTTTTTTGATTGCAGCAATGAAATCATTCTAAGAAATAGAGATCTTACTGTGCTTTTTAATCTCCTCTTGGGCCTTTGATTCCCACCATACTAATGTTGCACCCTCCGTTCTCAAGGAAGCTAACTGAATCTTTATGTCATCCTCTTGAAGGTTTTGAATCCTGCAATAGACCTCCAACTGACAAATCTAATTATCTAGATTCTCTTCATTCACTTCACCATTATACATGGGCGACTCTAATTTAAAATCAAGTTTAAAAAAAAAAAATGATTTACCAGTTCCTTTTAAAGAATGATAATGAGTATGAGTAACGGTTGTGTGTAGTCTAAAATGCGGATGCAAATTAGTGTTTAATTAAATGTCAACCCGGGAAGGTAAACTTAGAAGTGCTTATCTAAAATATATAGATCTAGAAGGACTCCTAATTTGTCCAAGATCTTAAAGTCCCCTTACAGGAACATATTCATTAAGATCTCTTTCAGCATTAGAACATCTAATAAGAAGTTAAAAACTAAAATGAAAAAAACCTAGATCTAATAATTGTATGAGATCTTACGGTTTTCTTACAAGAACACCTTCAAATAAGACTCTTCCAATATTAGAACATTTAATAAAACTTGAAAGCTGAAATCAAACAAAAACATAAAGTAAATTATAAACAAATAAGCATGCAAGTGAGGCCATGGGGGCCCTCCATAACTCCACCAGCACACCACTTCAATGGAGACTCAGATGTAGAAGCAAAATTGAAGTATGATCCTTTATTTCAAAATCTTCCAAAATTCTAAGATTACAAAAACTTCCAGATTACAAATGGAGGAGATTGTACTCCTATTTATACAATGGGATGAGTGGGAAACTATAATGATCATCCACTAATCTCTCTACTTTCCCATTATTACAAAATACGATCCCACAAATCTCTCAAGAATTTTTAACTACTTTCCCATTATTACAAAATATGATCCCTTTGAATCTTCCATAAATCTCTCACATATCTTGGATAAGATATGCCAACCAAATCCTCCATGATTTTCTCCTTGGGAATTGGATAAGATATGCCAACCAAATCCTCCATGATTTTCTCCTTAGGAATTGGATAAGATATGCCAACCAAATCCTCCATGCTTTTCTCCTTAGGAATAGGCCTGCATAATTATCTCCTTAATATGGCGGAGGAGATATGGATAAGTCTCTTGGAATTGATTCTTCACATATTTCCTTCACATCACAAAACTCACATATTCTTAAGATATATATAAAAATATGTACATTTTCTAATAATTAATCATAAATTCACTTGTAATACAAAAGATGAATAAAATGGAAAATAAGAAGGTGAAACCCAAATGTGTGTATGAAAAAGGTATGATAAAAGGTTAATGAGGCGATGAGATGTAAGGAATAGTGAAGAAAAAGGTGGATGAAAATATGAAATTTCTGAGTCTCAACATCCTCCCCAACTGAACTTGTTGCATGTCCTCATGCAACCATGCATGGGTCTCTTTAAGAACATTTGGCATCTTGAACAACTTTGGCTTTACATGATGATGTCTTTAATAATGAATGTTTCCAGGATATGTGAAAGACATGAGTAACAACTTACATTTTCTTATGTTTGGTTCTTGTGTGACAACCATGAATACAAAGAATGTTGGTTCTTGTGTTAACAACATTCATTTCATTTTCTGTTCTCTTTTCTTCAATAATAATGTAAACACTCACTGGAAATCATAAAGTGCATAAGAAAGCCCTTTTGTAATATTAATGAAGCGTGCCAATATTGCGTATGAAGCAAAGTGCAACAAAGTATCATTGGGAAATAAATGTTGGTGAATGGTAAATGAAAAAAATGGAGTGATAGTGGTGAAGAAATGGAATCATGGAAGTGAATATGTAGTGTGGTGAAGAAATGGAATCATGGAAGTGAATATGTAGTGAATATAGTTCTCCCCCCTCAACTGAATTGGTTGCATGTCCTCATGCAACTTGACATGGCTCATGAAAGTAAATGTAGCATGGTGAGGGAATTTTCCAAAATATTCAAGTTAGCATATAAGGAATTGCATGATTAAAGATTAGAAAACAACATACCTCTACTTACCCAAGAATGATGAACTATGCAATAGGAATGTAGTTGCTGTTGCTACTGGATCAGGAAAATGTGACTGATGTTGTTGTTACTGGATCTTGGGAAATGAAGGAATCTGAACTGCTGATGCTGAATCATGGAAAAGATAAACGTTGAAAGTGGAACTATGGTACTCTCATAGATCAAAATGCATGCTGTTGTAACTGCTGAGGGAGTTGTGAAAAAGTGTATAGCCTTCACCCGCTACAAACCCGATGGTACAATTCTAATCATGCGAATGAATATGTCGATGTCGAGAATGAATAGAAATCATTGGATTACCGACCATTGATGGATGTCGTTAACCAATGCGAGGCAACTCACCATTGATGTCAATGAGTGCCAAGGTACCAGAGTACATCTTGCGAAGTGCAAATGGATGTGTCGAGGTTGAGCCACTTGCAAGATCTGAAGATCAAGGGACATTGATGTATTTCCATGATCATCAGCGAGAGAATTTTCCATTAAGGCATGCAAGCCTCTAGGTACTCAAAAGGAACTCTAGTCTATTTCCCAGATAAGGTGCTGATGTCGATGGGGCAAGACTTGTTGAAAGGTGGGCCTTAAGGATTCCCACATCAGTCAACGCGAGTTTGTAGAAAAAGATTTGGTAGGACTATAAAGGGAAAGAACTCACGGACAAGCAGTGTGGATCAACATGACTAGGAAATCAAGGCAATGTAATCATGGAAAGGGAATGAGTTTTATTCAGAAGGCAAACTAGAGGGAAAAAATAAACTGAAAAGGATAAAGGGATGTATGCAATTCATAAAAATAGGCGTGCATGAAGTCGTGAAAGATAAGGAAATGGAAGATGGGCTGCAACACAAGGATGGTCTAGGCATTTGGAAAAAAAAGGGAGTAATCATGACGCAAAAGGATTTTTGTAGTAGTGGAAAATGTCATGATATGTGCAGTGAATAATTAGTTCCTTCAAGCGTCCAATGATGCATGTTTCATTTTGATTTCGAAAAATCACTTTTGCATTAGATTGTCTTCAACTCTTAGCACCATTCCTGCATAAAAATTGTCACCTTTGTGTGCCATCTCCATCGATCATTCCTGTATGAAGTGACTCAAAAACAAATTAGCTCATTTCCAAGAATTTATGAAATGTCCATTTTTTTTTAATTATTGTTCGAATTTACTCTAATTGTGGATGAAAAGGGTGTCGTATCATAATGGTGAGCTTTCTGCATAAGCTTCTCGTTGACCTACACATAACACCAATCTCATTTCACTTGTTAGTATATGCATCCTAACTTTTTCCCACAAATTCACAAAAAAATACTTTTATTTCCCCCCAACTAGAAATATTGCATGTCCCCATGCAATGTACTCATTGATTGTGCAATACTTTTTCAAAATGTTTTTATTGGTTTGTAGGAAAATTGATTTAAAACATTTGAAAAGGCTTTTGTATTTCTTAGGGAACAAGTAGTTAGTTTATGAATGAATGAGGGAAATTGTATTTTATTTTATTTTTTATAATCTCTTTCAACATGGTTTAACAATGAGTTTCAGCTTGGAACTACTCACTCAGATCCTAGCAGAAGTCGGGATCTCTTCTTCCTTGGAAGAGGAGATATTGACAAGAATTAAAGGTTCAACTACTCCCCAAGAAATAAACGAAGATTCAACATCTGAAGGATCCTGCGTATCTGATGGCGAACAATCATTCGAATAGGAGATTGAGGAAGAAGAACAACAGATCAGAGAATAAGAACAGGAGTTACAACATGATCTGAGTGAGAGAAATTGTGCTTATCAAAGCTTTATCGAACAATGGTTCCAGGTAAGTACTAGATTAGATTCATCTTTTTATTTTTTAGTTGATTTGCAGTTACAACAAATAGACTCATTCACTTTCAAATCTTTTCATCCATCATTTAAAAAATTGCTACTGGATATATTGTTGTTACTGCTACGTGAATGGTTTCATTGGAAGTTTAATTACATGTAACTAATTTTTTTTTTAATTAATATATAGTAGTTAGGCTTTCATTTTTAGTTTTGGCTTTCATTTTCAGTTTTTCTTTTACCTAGAATAAGTATGCTCTCCTCCGCGCTTAGTGCGATCGCGAGGATCAGAAAATAGGGATGATTTAAATTTTTTGCAATATGCTTGATCAAAAACATCTTTCAATATGCAAATCATTGTGTCCATTTGTTTAAAAAAAAAAAATTAAGTCTAGAGAAAGTTTAGTTTCTTTCTAAATTTTAGTTTTTCATTGATTAAAATAAAATAAAATTAAAGCTAACCATTTTTGTTTTTGTAAAGATAGGGTTAATTTTTAGATAATAAAAATTAAAAACTAATTTTTTTTTTTTTTTAATTTTGAACTAACAATCTTTCTAAGATAAGATACAATTTCTTTAAAAAAAAAAAAATTTAACAAAAAAAAATGTTTAATTAAAACAACAAATCATAAAAATAAAAACAAAAACACATAAACAATAAAAAATTCAAAAATGAACAAAGAGTGCGTCCATGGCATCACGAATTTACGCAGTCGACAGACGACCGAACAATCTAGGCTGCATAATGAATTTGTGAAAGACGCTCGATCACCATTAGACTACTCTAGAAACGCAAAATTGGCAAAGCTGCCTCACCATGCAGCAGTATCCACCCACTCTCCACCACCATGTCGGCGATTTTGACTATCATGAGGCAAAATTTACAAACGATGAATATAAGCATGTAGCATTTTTTATGATTAATGATAATCCAATTTTCTGTTCAGAAAATATGGAGGAAATCACGTCTTTGCGATTTGCTTGTTATCACATTTGGAGGAAGCAGTTATTCCAGATATTCCTCCATGCAAGGATTTGATTCCCTTACCTCAAATTAGAAGCCCGATCGACACCCAACATTTTATGGTAAATGACACATTCAACCATCTGGAAATGCACATTTGGTGCGATTACATGGATAGACAAAACCCTCAACAACGCCCACAAAATCCTCCAAATCCTAAATTAAAAATCCGGCTCCTTGTCCAGAAAATCAGGAAACGATAATACAAATTCCAATTTTACAGGAACAAATCACTTCACGATAAGTTAAATCGGATTTTTCAAATATCGAGGAGGCAATTTGGTAGTAATATCTGGAGATCCTCTCGGGTGGTTTTGAGATTCTAGTTATAGCCGATATTGCTGAAAGTTATCGCTGTCAGAGACGCGGGGCAAGCCGACTCTATTGCACCCTGCAACGAAAAGCCTGAATTGACACGTAAGGATTGGTATGATCTAATCAGATCCAAGGGTTATGACTGGCTGGTACTAGTGGAACTCAATACCACAATAGCCATACACTCCTGATGACGCCCCCGCTAAGGTAGGCGACATAAAAAGATCACCGACAGCTATTAAACCCAACAGATCGATGAGCCAATCCCAACCATCCATATCCCACTACCAAGATAATGTTTATTCCTGATAAAGAATGCCAGAGGCCTAACCTTCTGGCCACTACCGGCGACTATCTGAGAATCTGGCAAATTTGCGAGGACCGAGTAGAGCCCAAAAGCATCCTCAATAATAATAAAAACAGTGAATTCTGTGCACCCTTGACTTCTTTTGACTGGAATGATGCCTATCCCAAGCGAATTGGGACATCGAGCATTGATACCACTTGTACTATTCGGGACATAGAAAAGGAAGTGGCAGATACACAGCTGATTGCACATGATAAGGAGGTATATGATATTGCCTGGGGGGACGTAGGGGTTTTTGCTTCTGTATCTGCAGATGGGTTTGTGAGAGTGTTTGACTTGAGGGATAAGGAGCATTTTACTATTATATATGAGAGCTCATAGCCGGAGAACTCATTGCTCGATTAGGTTGGAACAAGCAAGATCGACATAAATAATAAATTAAAAGCTTTTGTTTTTTAATTTGTTATCTATTAAAAAATAAAAAATAAAAAATAAAAAAATAAAAATCAAATACAATTGCCCTCATTCATTCATAAACTAACTATTTGTTCCCTAAGAAATACAAAAGCCTTTTCAAATGTTTTAAATCAATTTTCCTGCAAACCAATAAAAACATTTTGAAAAAGTATTGCACAATCAATGAGTACATTGCATGGGGACATGCAATATTTCTAGTTGGGGGGAAATACAAGTTTTTTTTTTTTGTGAATTTGTGGGCAAAAGTTAGGATGCATATACTAACAAGTGAAATGAGATTGGTGTTATGTGTAGGTCAACGAGAAGCTTATGCAGAAAGCTCAACATTATGATATGACACCGTTTTCATCCACAATTAGAGTAACTTCGAACAATAATTAAAAAAAAAAATGGACATTTCATAGATTCTTGGAAATGAGCTAATTTGTTTTTGAGTCAGTTCACATAGGAATGATTGATGGAGATGGCACACAAAGGTGACAATTTTATGCAGGAATGGTGCTAAGAGTTGAAGACAATCTAATGCAAAAGTGATTTTTAGAAATCACAATGAAACATGCATCATTGGATGCTTGAAGGAACTAATTCTTCACTGCACATATCATGACATTTTCCACTACTACAAAAATCCTTTTGCGTCATGATTACTCCCCTTTTTTTTCCAAACGCCTAGACCATCCTTGTGTTGCAGCCCATCTTCCATTTCCTTATCTTTCACGACTTCATGCACGCCTATTTTTCTGAATCGCATACATCCGTTTATCATTTTCAGTTTGTTTTTGCCTTCTAGTTTGCCTTCTGAATAAAACTCATTCCCTTTCCATGATTACATTGCCTTGATTTCCTAGCCATGCTGATCCACACTGCTTGTCCGTGAGTTCTTTCCCTTTATAGTCCTACCAAATCTTTTTGTACAAACTCACGTTGACTGATGTGGGATTCCTTAAGGCCCACCTTTCAACAAGTCTTGCTCCATCGACATCAGCACCTTATCTGGGAAATAGACTAGAGTTCCTTTTGAGTACCTAGAGGCTTGCATGCCTCAATGGCAAGTTCTCTCACTGACGATCATGGGAATTCATCAATGTCCCTTGATCTTCATATCTTGCAAGTGGCTCGACCTCAACACATCCATTTGCACTTCGCAAGATGTACTCAGGTACCTTGGCACTCATTGACATCAATGGTGAGTTGCCTCGCATTGGTTAACGACATCCATCAATGGTCGGTAATCCAATGATTTCTATTCATGCTCGACATCGACATATTCATTCGCATGATTAGAATTGTACCATCGGGTTTGTAGCGGGTGAAGACTATACACTTTTTCACGACTCCCTCAGTAGTTACAACAACATGCATTCTGATCTATGAGAGTACCACAGTTCCACTTTCAACGTTTATCTTTTCCATGATTCAACATCAGCAGTTCAGATTCCTTCATTTCCCAGGATCCAGTAACAACAACATCAGTCACATTTTCCTGATCCAGCAGCAGTAGTAGCTACATTCCTATTGCATAGTTCATCATTCTTGGGTAAGTAGAGATATGTTGTTTTCTAATCTTTAATCATGCAATTCCTTATATGCTAACTTGAATATTTTGGAAAATTCCCTCACCATGCTACATTTCCTTTCATGAGCCATGTCAAGTTGCATGAAGACATGCAACCAATTCAGTTGAGGGGGGGAGAACTATATTCACTACATATTCACTTCCATGATTCCATTTCTTCACCACACTACATATTCACTTCCATGATTCCATTTCTTCACCACTATCACTCCAGTTTTCTTCTCATTTACCATTCACCAACATTTATTTTCCAATGATACTTTGTTGCACTTTGCTTCATACGTAATATTGACATGCTTCATTAATATTACAAAAGGGCTTTCTTATGCACATTATGATTTCCAGCGAGTATTTACATTATTATTGAAGAAAAGAGAACAGAAAACGAAATGAATATTGTTAACACAAGAACCAACATTCTTTGTATTCATGGTTGTCACACAAGAACCAACCATAAGAAAATGTAAGTTGTTACTCATGTCTTTCACATATCCTGGAAACATTCATTATTAAAAGACATCATCATGTAAAAGCCAAAATTCAAGATGCCAAATGTTCTTAAAGAGACCCATGCATGGTTGCATGAGGACATGCAACAAGTTCAGTTGGGGA
>APFE031389368.1:82932-103583 GCA_000404065.3 Pinus taeda | reverse complement strand
CAGAAAAATAACCCTCTAGCAGATTTAACCATTTATCTACGGCATCGGCGTCTATCTGACCCTCGAATATGGGGATTTCAAAATTAACTTGTACCTTAAAGGGTTTGGCGTTTCCAGAGAAGCTGCTGGAAGCCGAGGCGCCGCTTCTGGGTAACCGCTGAAGAATCTGCACAAAGCTGTCCATCATCGCGTTCCGTTGCCGCTCGAGCGCTTCTTCGAGCAAGATTTTGATAGGATCTCCTGCCCCCTCGTCTTTCTTCTCGTTCACCATGGGAGGCCGTCGGGATTTGCGAGGCTGGTCTTGCAAAGGTTCAACCAGTTCAAGCCCTAACTCCTTATATCCCGACCTCGTCGGGGACATGCAAAGAAAAACAGAGAAAAAGCAGACCGCTCTGATACCACTGATCCAGATTTAAACAGGAACGCAACCAATTACAGAGATAACCATATACACAAATATGCAGCGGAAATAATACTTCATTTCATTAATGGAAAATACTGAAATATGCTTACAATCAGAAATGGAAATAAACTAGCTAGGGCGATGGTAGCTATCTCTGAGAAGAGATATGTGGGCTACATGCCTCTGAACTGACTTACAATGAGGCTCGAAGGCCTATTTATTGTTGAGAAACAATGAAAAACCCTTAACATTCCAAAACCTAACCCTAGGAGATGAAACGCCAAACTGTGGGCCCCGTTTGGGGGTAAGTTGGTACATCAACTTCCCGGGGTCGTAACTTTAGCATATGATCTCCGTTTGACGCATACAATAGCTCATTAGAAAGATATATTCGAGCACTATCATTATTGGAACGAGCAACATCGGCCCATGTTGCCCCCAGATTCCCCAAAAAACGTCGTTTAGGGCCTCAAAACGGCTCCGGAAGTTCAGGACCCGAAAAACTGCTAAAAATAGTAAGTTGTGCTACAATTAAGGAAACTGAAAATGCTGAGAAAGACAATGGTGGGGGTCCAGGTGGACTTGGCAGGTGGCCACCAATATCCACCTGGATCAGTGAGGGAATTTTCCAAAATATTCAAGTTAGCATATAAGGAATTGCATGATTAAAGATTAGAAAACAGCATACCTCTACTTACCCAAGAATGATGAACTATGCAATAGCAATGTAGCTAGTGCTGCTGTTGGATCAGGAAAATGTGACTGATGTTGTTGTAACTGGATCCTGGGAGATGAAGGAATCCGAATTGTTGATGCTGAATCATGGAAAAGATAAATGCTGAAAGTGGAACTGTGGTACTCTCATAGATCAGAATGCATGTTGTTGTAACTGCTGAGGGAGTCGTGAAAAAGTGTATAGTCTTTACCCGCTACAAACCCGAGGCTACAATTCTAAACATGCAAATGAATGTGTCGATGTCGAGCATGAATAGAAATAATTGGATTACCGGCCATTGATGTATGTTGTTAACCAATGCGAGGCAACTCACCATTGATGTCAATGAGTGCCAAGGTACCTGAGTGCATCTTGCGAAGTGTGAATGGATGTGTCGAGGTCGAGCCACTTGCAAGATCTGAAGATCAAGGGACATTGATGTATTCCCATGATCGTCAGCGAGAGAACTTGCCATTAAGGCATGCAAGCCTCTAGGTACTCAAAAGGAACTCTAGTTTATTTCCCATATAAGGTGCTAATGTCGGTGGGGCAAGACTTGTTGAAAGGTGGGCCTTAAGGAAACCCACATCAGTCAACGCGAGTTTGTACAAAAAGATTTGGTAGGACTATAAATGAAAAGAACTCACGGACAAGCAGTGTGGACCAGCATGGCGAGGAAAACAAGGCAATGTAATCATGGAAAGGGAATGACTTCGAGCGTCCAAAAATGAATCTAAGGAAATGCATGGTGTATGAAGATGAACTCTTGTTGTGAAAAATGGATATGGAAATGTCATGCTTTATGGATTTACAATTGGTGGAATTCAAAATTTGCTTCAAAAAGGGAGGTGCAAGGTAGTGGTAGTGGAGTTGGATTTGTCTTTAGAATTTTTCATGAATTGTAGTCTTTGGAAGACCAATTGTCGTCACAATGTAATCTCCTTATGATCACTTGATTATCGTGTAACCTGTTAAAAAAAAACTTGGCAGAAAGAAAACTTAAGTGTGTTCTAGAAGAAATGGCCATTTCCTTCATGATTCTTAAGCAAAAATTTCGTACCAAATAAAACATATTAAGAACAATCAAAGTGTTGAAATTGACTTAATCATGATATTAAAATCAATCCATTCTTAAAATAACCATGAAAAGTAATACTCCCTGTTGGTGTCAAATGATATATGCTCGGCAAAAATATTGGCATTGGAAAGATCTGTTGTGTTTTGCATATTAGTATGTGATATAAAAGCATTCAACATGAATATTTAATGCCAACTTGAAGCTATTGAAACAAGATAATCATCCTCCAAATGTTTGATAAATCGATCCTCAAAATTTGTTTCCAAGTGTTCCATTTTTTTTATTTTCAAATCTATGTGAATTTTGTGAATTTTTTTTTTTAAACAACAAATTTAAAAAGAAATTATCAAATGTAATGAAGACATTTTTTTTTCGTTAATTAAAAAAAAAACATAATTTTTTTTTCAATTTATCATTTAAGTTGAGTTTTTTTTTTTTGAAATGGTAAAATCAACACAATTCTATTGATTAAAAACTAATAAAGAAAAATTCTCAAAATAAACTAACTCTAAAATGAAGTTTCCAAACTCATCAACGTTTGTTTTTAAATCAATGCCCAAAGAAAAGAATTACCATGTCTTTTTAAGCTCAAAATCTGCTTCACTACCAGCAAAACCCATAATTGTTTGTGCATTAATTGTAAAAACCGTTTTTATTCACGCAGTTACCAAAATAGGTTCCCAAAGAACCACAATTTCCTCTTAGACTGTTAGGAATTTAAGGAAACGATTTATGGGTTATATAATTCATTCTATTATGGAAAAAACCCATGTCTTCGTTTGTCTAGATTTGCCCTGGTTTGATCACAAACTGCTTTTCAAAACTGACGTTTTTAAGGGGTTGCATTTTGAAGATGATCTTTTTCTCATTCACAAAATTCTTTATTGTTGCATTGCAGATCAATTTTCTAGCAAGAGTATTTTTATTGGAATAAATCAATAGATTTTCTGATCTTCCTGATCGCACGAAGCGCAGGAAGAGAGCATACTAATCTCTTGATTTTTTTTTTTATTTATGCAGGTTAGCGTGGATGGATAAAACACAATTAAGATTTGCGACAAAACCTTGCATTATCTACACTCTTTCTGCAATGTCACAGGGGCATTTAGACTCTCGGAAGACAAGGCTTTCCGATAATCAGGCTCCTGGCTCACCCGTGATACAGAAACAAGACATAGAAATGCAAAGATGTGCCACTGAATTTATTCATGATGATTTATTTTTTTGAAAACAAAACTAAAAACTTCTAATGATAACGACTTCTAATGACTTCTAATGAGATCTCATTTTTATTTTTCTAATCTATTCTACATTAACTTAAAAGATGTTTTATTTTCTAAGTAAAAGCATGCTTCCAGTGAAGCCATCTACAGACTAAAAATTCGAACATGCTCACATCAAGATTTAAAAATTTTACATTATGTTTTGCAAGTATTTGAGAATCCTGTCTTAGAGTTGGCTCAAGGTTATTGTCCTTGCTCTCCAAGAAGTACCTGTTCAACATTGTCAAAGTCCTCATATGTAGATGGATTAGTGAGAAATGGGGGGTTTAAAATAAAAAACTAAATTTAAAATAACTATGTACGAAAATAAAAATGCTCCAAACTTTGAACTCCTTTACGAACCTGCTGTCGCCAAGTTCCACAAATTAGTCCATAAAAACAAATGCATGAAATAAATATTAAATCCTTCTAGTTGCACTTCCCCGGCAACGGCGCCAAAATGTGTTGTCTAAAATGCGGATGCAAATTAGCGTTTAATTAAATGTCAACCCGGGAAGGTAAACTTAGAAGTGCTTATCTAAAATATATAGATCTAGAAGGACTCCTAATTTGTCCAAGATCTTAAAGTCCCCTTACAAGAACATATTCATTAAGATCTCTTTCAACATTAGAACATCTAATAAGAAGTTAAAAGCTAAAATGAAATAAACCTAGATCTAATAATTGTATGAGATCTTACGGTTCTCTTACAAGAACACCTTCAAATAAGACTCTTCCAATATTAGAACATTTAATAAAACTTGAAAGCTGAAATCAAACAAAAACATAAAGTAAATTATAAACAAATAAGCATGCAAGTAAAGCCATGGGGGCCCTCCATAACTCCACCAGTACACCACTTCAATGGAGACTCAGATGTAGAAGCAAAATTGAATTATGATCCTTTATTTCAAAATTTCCAAAATTCTAAGATTACAAAAAGTTCCAGATTACAAATGGAGGAGATTGTACTCCTATTTATACAATGGGATGAGTAACAAACTCATAATGATCATCCACTAATCTCTCTACTTTCCCAAAATATGATCCCACAAATCTCTCAAGCATTTTTAATTGCTTTCCCATTATTACAAAATATGATCCTACAAATCTCTAAAGCATTTTTAACTGCTTTCCCATTATTACAAAACATGATCCCTTTGAATCTTCCATAAATCTCTCACATATCTTGAATAAGATATGCCAACCAAATCCTCCATGATTTTCTCCTTAGGAATAGGCTTGCATAATTATCTCCTTAATATGGTGGAGGAGATATGGATAAGTCTATTGGAATTAATTCTTCACATATTTCCTACACATCACAAAACTCACATATTCTTGAGATATATATAAAAATATGTATATTTTCTGATATATTAATCATAAATTCACTTGTAATACAAAAATGAATAAAATGGAAAATAAGAAGGTGAAACCCAAATGTATGTATGAAAATGATATGATAAAAGGTTAATGGAACAATGAGATGTAAGAAAAAGGTGGATGAAAATATGACATTTCTTAGTCCCAATAGGTTGTATTAGTGGAAGAGTGTGAAGATGCTTGTGAAGAAGAAGATGAAGAAGATAGTGGAGAGGGTGGAGGTTTGTCTCCATTCCCATTACCTCCTTTTCCATTAATTCCTCCTGAATATCCTTCTCCTTTGGGAGGTTTGAAACTTTCTCCTTGCAACCTGCTATTCCTCTCTTAATAGAGGACCTTCACCATCTCTATCATATCAAATAAATCCTTTCTGAAGGTCTTCTCATCTTCTGTCATGTTTGTAGGTTCTCCTTCATGAGACATGATCTCTGGAGTCTCAACTGCAACTTGAGGCTTAACTGGTGTTGGAGATTGTGGCAACCTTTCTCTCATTCCCCTTGACCCAACTTCAGGGCTTCCATCCAGCTTTCCTTCACCTCTTTTGAGTTTTAACCTTATAAGCATGACATAAACTTGCAAACAATTAAATCCTTCTTTCACGAAGCAAACATAGTGCTCTGATACCAAATTGATCTGATTTAGAATATTAGTTTTTAGTGCTAAGATCTTCCTTAGATTATTAACAAAATGCTTTCATTGTGCTTAAGGATTCATCAATTTTTGCAAGTAAAATGAAGAGTTTTTATGTTAATTTTAAGAGGAATTTAACATAAACCAGAAACTGAACATCAACATAAACATGTACAAAACATCATCAAAAACAAATTACAACAAGCACATGATAAAGGAGTTCACCCCTCCTGGGCTACGTCTCTTTGATCCAACTTTCAATGGCTTGGGTCTCTCTATTATGCTCTAAAGTGTAAAAAATTGTGTTTACAATGATCAATTCTTCTGAAACTTGCTCCAGTCAGTCCAGAATATTTAAAAATGGCTATCTAGCCTCTTTTTGCATCCAATTTGGTGGAAAACTGAAGAAGTGATGACTTCCCCTTGTTTTCACACTATTTGTTCCACAAATTGCTCCACATCCGACAGGAACCCACAATTTCGCTCCAAAAATCTGCTAACCGAGGGAGAATTTTTTCGCACTGTGGGCCATAATCCGTCACCACTGACTGTCCATCGCAAATCACAATTAGCAGAAAACAAGTGGTCATATACATATGCGGGAACTGCCCTATTGCAATATCACATCGCAACTCGAACCTGCCAAGGCCGATTCTGTAACACCTCCCTTCGCTAATGTGCGATTGCGATCCATCGCATCGCGCCTCCGACTAATCCTTGAATGCCTTTCCGCCTACCTTATCACATTGCAACCCTTCCCTGCTCGGGGGCCGATTTGTAATGCCGACTTGCTTGCAATTGAAATTTGCGACATGCGGGGGCCAATGGCGTCTTGTCACTTGGCACCTCCTCATTCGCTGAAGGACCTTGCCACATCATCCAATCTTGCCATGTGGGCAAGTCAAACTTGAACTTTGATTTGTTATAATTTTTGCATATGAGCTCGGATTTGAGTGTCATTTGCACCGTTGGAATCAGCATGACGAGCTCTTCGATATGAAGCTAAGTTTATCAAGATTTTGACACTTTGATTTTTGAGCCTAATTTTGAGCACCTGATCAATTGGCAAGGGATGATGAGGATTTTTTGCACGTGAGAGGAATCTGTGGTCATGAGCGTTATCAAATGTCGAGCTTCCCAACTAAAATCCTCCACACATATGAGAAAACGGGTGTCGCTTCAGAGGCTGTCATGGTCAGAAATGAATTTGGAGGAATTCTTGTAGACTTATTTTATATATCAAAAGATGATACATCAAATTCACTTGCAGATACTAGGATGTCCTACAAAATAAATTGTGATCAACGTACTAAATTAAGCATATGTAAATAACGTATAGTATTTTTGACTTATTATCAAATGTCACCAGGCAATAACATTGGACGTATATCCAAGTTTGGAAGAAACACCCAACTCAATAGGGCCTCATTTGATCATATTTCAAATGTCTATTTTGGGCATATTCCATCCGCCCTATTTTTATATGGCCTTTATTTTTAATAATTCAATTTCATCCCCTCTGCCATTCTTGTGTTCTGCTGATTCTTGTCCATCCCCAATTTAGGGACTTCAATGGATCATAGGGATTCATTTCGAATTTTATTTTGGACACTTTTCTATCAATGGAACTCTCCCGTTTTTTACCCCATAGGCTTCAAAAGATGTGTCATCATTTGTGGAGGTGAGCTTCACATCCACCTACTGTTAGTTGAATTAATTGATATTTTTTCATTAATTAAGGTTTCTTTATGTGTGCCCTTTATTTTTTGTGCAACGTATTGAATTCAAGTGGGCTAGTGGGCTCTGGGTTGAAGCATGCAATTACAAGGTGTTGATATCATGCTTATTAATATTTCTATGTTTATTCCATCCATTTCATTGTCACTAAAGCATGTGTTGTTCACTTCCATATAATTGAAAGTTTATTTCATAGGTTTTTATTTTGTTCATTTTTAGCCTCATCTAGCTAGTTGTTTTATCGTATCAAAATGGGTAACACCAAATCAATGACCTTATGTTATTTATGTTGCAGATATTGTTTAGATTATATTTTTTAAAAATCGTGAACTTCAAGAATCCATCCAAGGGCAGTTAATAGGACACGCTGCATTTGATAGAGCTTACGATGTTCCGTCTTTGTAATTATGCTAGAAAATATTTGACACCCAAAACCTACTGACTTGAACTATGTTTTAATATAATGTGAGACAAGCAAGCAATATAATAAATTTCCTTGCACATAATTCTATCGAAAATGTATAATTTTTCCAGAAAAATCAAGAAACATTTTGATGACAAGTTTTCAAAATCATGGAATGAAACCCGCTTTTAAGCTATTGTTTTCATGAGGGAGTTGACCTCGAAAAATCATGAATATGAACCTTGAAACATTAGCCTTGGTGTTTGTTGTAATTTCATTTTGAATCAATTGGTTTCTTGTCAAAATCCCCCTCTCTGGTTCAAGTGGTTGAATCTTAATTGATTGATTTTGTGCTCAATTGTACTTGTAAATGTACGCGTGAGTCCCTGTCCATTATTAATCAATTCAAAAAAGTTTAGATTGATAGTAAAGCACCTAATATAGAATTCTTAGATCATAACCATACCAAATTCAAAGCCTCTTAAGGGGAAATTAAATGGGGGGAATCAAACCAAGAAATGGGCATGCTCCAATAAATCCATATGTCTTAATAAGACATGAAAAAATAAAAAATGTAATCTCAAGCAATGAAGATGCTTCCTTAGATCTTTTAAATTCCAAGCACCCAGAACTACTGTATTGCACAATTATGGTTAATTCCATACTCAACCCCACTTGATAGTCACTGCAACCTGCTATTACATAAGACGAAACATACCCTACCCACGCAAAAATTGAGCCATGTGAAAAAATCTATTATTTGATAGACGAAACATGTCACGCTTGCAGGAAAATTGAACCCTCACAGAGGAATATCATGAAACAATGTAGCATTTTGAATTTAGGATTTGATGGCCAAACTTTGGGTTAGGGGCCAAATTTGACTAGCAAGTTTCTGCTTCAAGCTTTAGGGAATGAAATTTATCGAACTGGGGTTTGATAACAGTGCTCTCCTTTAGAGTAATTGAGGTTTTATCAAAGTGAATTAGTTGTATTTTGATGTAATCGTCCGGTCATGGAACTCCAATGCTTCATTGATCATAGTTAAAAGTGATGACAATCCCATTCATTTGAGCCATTTGTGTGTGTAAAGTGATATATTCTACAAGATGTTTGTAGCCTCTGGAAGTGCGGTGTCTTTGAATAAGATATATAGATGTATTGATGATACAAAGATAATTGACAATGACATTGTTGTAGGTAAGGCTAATTTTTTAGTGATGAAATATTATCTTCTGGATCTCCGATCATTTCTAGAAGAGCTATCACAGGAAGAAGATTTCATTAATGCCATATCTTTGGAGGCACTTCTCCAATGCCTAACTGACACTATGGAATCCATCTATGCTTTTACAAAGCATTACAAGAGTAGCATCTATATTCTGCTTTTGTATCAATGTAATGAACTCGTTGGTGAAATAACTAAATATTTTCATAACTAGTACAATGTTTGAGTTTGATGTTGTAGGTGGATACCGAGTTTGTTCCAAGGATCGAAGGGAAAATAAATGATATTTTTTATGTGGAGCCAAAAAATGAAAATCTGGCAAAAAACATATCCTATGGCCTTATGAATGGCCAGGCAGATAAGATTTCGCAACAGATAAAGACTGATTATAAGTGCAAAGAGGTCTGTATTGAAGTTTTTTTATTCCTCAGACTACTTAATAGTGGAAGATGAGAAAAAGAAAATTGATAATATATATATACACTGGATCTTTTATGCGTGGAGAGATTTGTACTCAATTATTTAATTTCGTTGCATTTAATAAATCAAGGGCATATGTAATGCCACACTTAAATCTTATCCTGCAAATTTTATTAATGTTTACATTATCTAAAAGTATTGAGAAATATTGGTCTAATATAAAATTCATGGTTTCTATTATTTAAATTCCCAAATTACTTTCTCAAATTGAATCTTAGGTAGGATATGGTCTCCTTCCATTATTTCAAATAATATATGTATTCATCTCACATTCCCTAATGTACCCTCACATTTACTAGGAAGAATACATGGTCCTCTCCATGTAAGTACATCTCACTTTCCCCATTGTAACCTCACATTTACTAAGGAGAAGACATAGTCCTCTCCAACTCATTTTATATATATATTTCATTTCACATCTCCCAATGTTCCTCACATCTTACTAGGGTAAGACATGGTCTTCATGTAATTACATCTCACATTCCCCAATGTACCCTCACATTTACTTAGGAGAACATAGTTCTCTCCATTTAATCATCAATATATTATATTCATCTCACATTCCCAAATGTACTTTCAGATTATTTGAGAGAAGACATGTCCTTTCCATTAAATTCTCAATTTTATATTCATGTCACATTTCCCAAATGTACTCCAACTTTACTTGGAGAAGAGAAGTCAACTGTAAGGATGGATAAAGTTAATGACATTAATGAGAGGTGGTTGAGGAGGAAGGAATGAGGTATAAAAAGGGGGGGGGGGGTCTTGCTTATATGGGGGGGGGGGAGGTTGGTTGTGATTGTTTGGAATTATTGTGCTTTTGGAGACCTTAGGAACCCGTGGAGGTTTCTTGGGTTGTTGAGAGGAGGGAAGTATTGTTATCTTGGTCTGGATCTTTCATCTTGGAAACACACACTACATCTGGTTGAACTTGGGCTCGGAGGGCTAGGGAACTTGTGGAGGTTTCATGCGCTAGATATTATTTCCTAGTTGGCTGGGAGGTAAATCCAGTTGGGTCCATCAAGAAGAGCGTTCAGCAGGAGCAACAGGACAAATGTATCTCCATCAGCCACTGGTACAGGTATTCCTCCATAGACTACTTTTGTAAAGTTTATTAGAATGAAATATTCACCTTAATTTATGTTGATTATAATGTAAATGATAAAAATTTATTTGTTTAAAAGCCGTGTAAGTAATTAAGTTATCTCCTCTTATCGCATTTAATTTCAGAAGAAATTAGATCTGTTACCAGACCCTAGGATAGGGCTCTTACACATGGTATTAGAGCTTTGGTTCAAAATCTAGACCTAAAGCCCACTAAACTTCAAATACCACTAGAAAGAGGGCTTGAACCTCCGACCTTGTAGCTATTAAGCTGTTGTGGTTAATAGCTTTTACCCATGAGAGCATCTTAATTTTGGTGCTCGGCAACCCCATTAGTGCATCTTAATTCTGGTGCATGTAATATTAAAGAAATGAAATAAAGGGCCAACTTATTGATCCCCTAATAATTGTCATAATGTTCGAAAGCAAAAACATGAAAAGTATTATTTTATTAAACAACAACAATCTTAACCTTAATCTGTTTTATGGATCCGCCTTAATATTGTTTAATGAAAAAAAAAAAAAAAACCCCACCGCCCCACTCTCGAAATCCAGAGCTTTGTGGCTGAGCCAGCCGTGAAGAAGCAGAGCCTACTATACAAAGCAAGGGTTGCCACGGTTGGCCTACAGGAGAATTGGGCCGATGTGGAGATAAATGATGGAACCCATTTAAGCGGGAGCTCAGATGGGAACGATGAGAAGGAGTTGGAAGAGTTTTTTGAGGAATGGAGGAGGAGGAAGATTGCCTGGCTCTGCAAGGAATTGCCTGCACATGACCCAGCTCCCATGATCAGAATCCTCAACCGACAACGAAAATGGATTCAGCAGGAGGATGTCAAATATATCATCACGCATCTTCTTTGAATACGCGAAAGCAATATCGGTCACAATGTGTATAAATGGTTGATCCAGCGAGATTGGTTTGAATTTGACCCTGAACTTGCTAGTAAACTAGCATACATTCTGGCCAAGGACCTCAAAGTTGTAAGATTCTGTGATGTGTTTGATGATATCATTAACCGAGGCTATGTGCCTTGTGAATCTACATTCATTCTTCTCATTATGGCTTACATTGAAGCACCAGTTAAAGGTTTTGTTGATGAAGCTTGTGACATATACAATCGCATGATTCAACTTGGAGGGTATCAGCCAAGTCTCAACTTACAAAGTTCTCTTTTCTAAGGCCCTATTACGTGGAACAGGAGGGACTGCGAAACATCATTTAAGACCAGCAAGCGCTGTGTTTCAGAATTTTAAAACAGCAGGGCATAAGATAAAGGAGGATATTTATGAAGGTTTAATATGGCTTCACAACTACCAAGATTGTATAGATCATGAAAAAATAGTCTGTATAAGAAATGAGATGGAGCAAGCAGGATTTAAGGAAAGTAGAGACTTACTTGTTTCAATACTCAGGGTCTGTTCAAGACATGCAGATGTAAAAGAGGCTGAAAGAACTTGGGCAAAGTTAGTTGACATTGGTGTAGGTCTCACTTCTCAAGCTTATATGTATCAAATGGAAGTTTATGCCAAGGCTAGACAACCTATGAAGTCATTGGAGATATTCACAAAAATGCGAGAGGAAGGAGTCTCCATGAGTGTGATTGCTTATCTGAAAATTATTGAGATAATGTAAAAAGCACATGCATAAAATTTTATGAAGCAATTTGAGGATAGTGGTTTGAAGCCATTGCAGCCATCCTATGTGGACTTGATGCAAACGTATATGTGCCTGTCGATGTATGGTGAAGTAGAATCCACATTTTCTCGATGTATGGCAAAGTGTCGACCTAATCGGACAACTTATGAAATATGCCTTGAATCCTTGATTAAATGTGGCATGCTGGAGAGGGCTGAGGGGGTTTTTGCAGTGTTGCAAAAGGATGGTGCAATTGGTATTAAATCCAAGATGTGCAACATAATGCTAGAGGTATATCTCAATGCTGGTCAAGAAGAAAGGATCAAACAATTGTATGATGAAATGTGTCACTAGAAAAATGACGTTGAGCCCACATTGATGCTACAAATAAAACCGTTGCTCAATTTGGGTGACAAAGATGTTAATAAGCATCTCAGCTTGAAACTTGTTGCAGAGCAGCGTGAGATTTTAATTGCTATATTTTTGTCTAGTGCTAAGGTAGAATCGTATGATGGGAACAAGACTTTTGAAGTTCATTTTGAGTTCAATGAAAAATTTGAGGTACAAGATGTATTGAAAGCACACATACACGACACATTTTATGAATGCTTGAAACCAGTTGATCGATTGAAAATTCAAGCTGAAGACATACTGCCTCATTTTTATACTGTGAGTCATGGTAGTTTTCGATTTTATGCTAATCAATTTCAACCAGGGGGATAGATGGTAATGCCACGGCTTATACATCGGTGGCTATCTCCCTGTGTTCTAGCATACTGGTATATGTATGGTGGACGTAAGAGCACCTCTAGAGATGTTATATTTTATGCACAAAACTATAAAGTTGAAGATGTTGAATGTGTTGGGAAAGCCTTGAGAATGAAGTCAATAAATTGTGTCATAAAAATGAAGGGAAAGCAGTTTCAGATACGATGTGCAGGTAAGGATGCAATCTGGGTTTGGGAGTTGATGGAGCCTTACATATTGGATCCATTGAAAGAGTTTTTGAAACCCAAAGCTAGAGTTATTGAAAATGGAGCAGGAAATGAAGATATTGATTTTTATTCAGAGGACGAGTTTAATGAGGGGAGTTCTGAGTCCATAAGTGATTCTGACTCTCAGGAAGGGATTAAAGAGACTGAAACAGAGTCGGAAATTTTAACACAGTAAGCACAGAAGAATGAACCTTTTTGGCTACACAATTTAGCGTCCAGATTGCATTTGCTACAAGGACATGTGAATACTCTCTACAGTGATGAGAATCGAACATTCTGACATGAAAGAGCATGTTATTTCTTCTAGTTCATGATCAGTTAAGAATGATGGGATTCAATGATGTATGTGTGACACGAGTAGATGATCTGAATGTGCTAGATATAGAAGATTGAAGGGCTCAAGATTGCTCTGTCATTTTATTATGCCAAGTGATAGTGATCTGCACTATTGCTGATATTCTGGGTTTGAAGCACTGATCTGATGCAATGTTGTTGGCAAACACTTTACCCAGAAAGCATTGAGTCTGCAAGGCTGTAACCTTGAATTTGGGCCTCAACTAGCCAATTCAAACTATGCTCAAGATGAAATAATCTTAACAACTTTAGGTTGCATACAAAGAGTATGCAGATTGAAGCTGGCTATCAGATTTTATGGGGTAAAGTGCTGCCTATTAGAGCACATTGATTTTAATGGCACAGTAGAGTAGGCACAGGGTTGTGGTGTTGGAGAAATAAGTTACCTTGGCCGTTTTTACAATGGATCAACGTTGTTGAATTTACAATTGATCAA
This sequence comes from Pinus taeda, assembly GCA_000404065.3. Taxonomy (NCBI): domain Eukaryota; kingdom Viridiplantae; phylum Streptophyta; class Pinopsida; order Pinales; family Pinaceae; genus Pinus; species Pinus taeda. The sequence goes on along the minus strand of APFE031389368.1, from coordinate 89,733 downwards.
CATTATTACATTTAGATACTATTTTGCAAAGAAAAGTTTGGAAGAGAAGGATTGATTCATAAAGCCATCAACTCCTTGGGCTGACATTTGGTATGCATTCATACTCATGTACATTATTGCAATTGCCATCCAAAATGAAGGAGATCTGTAATCAACCTATGCCGAAATTTCAGTGCTTCGTCAAATGCATTATTTGACCAACATTTAGTTTATCATGCTAACAAAGGCTTGTATGCATGAGAACATGCTAGAAATAATCACATGCACTTGGGCAGATCAGCTTCCATTTTTATGAGAATTGGTTGATCCACTCCAAATGCATATGGCTATGCTCCTGCGTTGGTTTGATCACCTACCACACTAAATTTGCAGGGGGCAGACAGACTGTCTAGTGAAAATTTTGAGAACAACCCAAATTCCTCAAGAATAGAGATGCCATGCTTATCAAGATGGTTCTCATGCTTATCAAGATTGTTCTCATGATTGTGGAGACATGTTATGAGTATTGTTTATTGGGTAGTCATCATTTTTAGTATCTAATGTGTATTTAACTAGGGTCAGTTAGTAGGGAGAATCCTATCTTTTGACAAGGTAGATGTGAATATTATATATTATTTCTTAGGTTGACAGGCTGGTTCTTGACATAGTTCAAGTGTTAGCATGAATATGGGTATCTAAGAATGTTGATTCCTATTATTCCTCGCAAAATAATGATTACGGAATCCACAAAGTAGTTCATATTTCCCATTACTTAGACTTATGGTGTATTGACCCAAGCGTATTAAAATCTACTCTATCCCTTGGGTGGATTGAGAACCATATATCATTTCTTCGTCGAGTGTAACATGGCCTTTCTATTTAGGGGTGAATTAGTGAGCTTTATAATTTGCTCTCCTCCCCACCTCTAAAGAGTGCCATGGGTCATGAGATAGATGTGAACACAAAATCATGAACTTGTAAACTGTTAATAACATGGGAAGAACATGGCCGCCTAACACGTTCTGAGCCCTAAACTTTACTAACTCAAAATCAAAACAAAAATCATGGCCTAACTCGTTTCCATAATTGGTGAAACGTTTTTAGTATCTGCTAGTTTATTTGTAATTAAAATTTCATATCATAGTATTTATCATAAGTTGTGAACTCTGTTTTAGAAATAGGTTTCAACTTTGTGGCTTTGTTGGTAATAGGATGGAGAGGTAGTCACAATTACTATGATGTTGTTTCCTAATGGTGGAAAAACTATTGTCTGACCCATATCCATTAGTCAGACATGCTCATGAAGATGTATAGTGTGGTAGCAAGTTCTGGTTAAATTGTTATGATCATCAATGGATACAGTGGTCATGGCAAAACTTTTTTTTTTTTAAGCCCATAAACTTGTAGAAAGCATCACTTTAGACAAACTGAATTCAAAAGCTTATTCTTCAATGGACTTTATTTCCTTGCATGGTCTGTGTCTGTTTATGACTACCTGCATAAATATCAGGTTACTGTATTTTAATCTTTGGTTGATCTCCATCCTCTACCTCTGGAACATCAATAATGTGTGTTCTACTTATGGTGTTGTAGGGTGTTGTTCTCTGCAACCTACTTGATCTGTATTGGTGTATGGTTTTGGACCCTTTACCTGATCTTCATCATATGCTTCAGAGCCTCTGATGATTTACTTTACACTTGTGTTTGTGTAGATCCTTTCCCTCTTTCATCTGCTTATCGGTGCAGGTTATTGTTTTTGAGCCTTTAACTGAGATCCATCCTTTGCTTTGGGGACAATGATGATGTACATTCTACTCGGTATGTAAATTGTTGCCCTCTGTAATCTTCTTATCCTTATCAGGTTATAGTTTCTAAGCCATTTTTTGATATCCTTATCCTTTTGATGTGCAGTCCAATCACGAGTTTGTAACTTTCTGGAACGTTGCCCTCTGCAATATGCTTACCCTTTGCTGAAGAACTGCCAAGATTTAGAGTGGGAGCACAGTTCTATCCTTTTTCCTTGGCCTGTTATCAAGCTCAGGGGGCCACATTTATTCCTCTTTATAGTCCCTTTTTGCAACTTTCTAACATGACAAATATCACTGATCATTCATATAGATAGTTAATTACCTCCTTTTATGTTTAAGACTAATTCATATTGCAGTAGCAACTGTAAAGTGTGCCTTGTTAGTGAAAGGGATTCAGACACAAACAATTTTCTAGTTTTCTAGAGCAGGAAGAAACTTAATATGCACAATAGCACTTGGAAACTTGCACGTGATAGACCATAAAAGCTAAATAAAGAACCTGAGTAAAACCAAAGCTACATACAAATTGGATCGATATGTAGAGGTCCATTGCCAAGCATTTTACTCCATGCAACATTATTAGTTGATATAGTGTTTGGCCTCCCTAGTTAACGGATGGGACTTCATTCTATTTCTACTGTCAGGTCTATGTTGCTAGTAATAGTCCATGATAGAAAATAAATTGTTCTTTGGGTCCAATCGTGCTTTCCAGACTCTAGAGTCTCTCGGTTCTTCGTTCTCTAAGGGAACTGGAGCTAAAAGTAGTTCAATTTCTACTGAACTCTGTTAAGTGTTACTATCTATAGGAGCTTGCTCGCATTCTTGCAATTTTGAGTATTATTGATTTTTATTGATTGTTTTTGACAAATTCTGGTTCAAACCTCCATCACCATGGGAGAAGTTGTCTTCCAGTTAATTAATCTCATCATTGGACAGTTCTTGCATGGTGATAGTATCCTTACAAGATTATATTTATCTTCAAGTTGTTCTCCAAACAACCATCTTCAAGTGATTAACTGTCTTCATGTCATGAAAAGAATTTGGTCTTTTGTTGGCTAGACTGAGACGACTACCATTAGGGGATATCACCTAGGCTTGGACACATCTTCGGATCCGAGGAGTCTCCTATAAATGGTATGTTATATCGAATTAATCGTTTAAGGCCGATCTTCAAAGAAGTTAGGGAGTCTTTTGTAGTTTTTCCAGCTTCTTTACATTTAAAGGCTCCCATATATAGCATGACTTGTTGACCCAACACGCTTAGGCTCATCTCCAAAGAAGCTAGGAGTCCTTTGTGATTATCCCAGCGTCATTACATTTGAAGATTGTTTCCCTCATACCTTCATGGCTTCAAAAGTGAGAAAGAGGCTTTATATTAAAACAGATCTTCAACATACTTCTACTACAAGTTGGTTCTATGTTGATGTTATGCCTGCGTCAAATACATTTTACAAACAGAGCTAGATTCTCCCTTTGAATAATAATAATAATCTAATTTTTAGGTCATGGCCAAGCTAGACACGAAATTGGTTTATGAGACCCCTTGTTTTTGGGACAAGGGATCTGCTTCCTTGCAGTGATTTGACTACTAAAGTCTGTGGAGGTTTACCTTCTCTACTCCCCTCTAAATTTGAATCTATGACCTCTTACAAGGAGATACATGTTCTTAACCATTAAGCCCACCAAGGCCATTATAAGCTTTATCTGTGTACAAATTTTAATCTTAACATTGCATGCTTTTTGTAGATGAATGATTATAGAAATATGCAGATGAGGTTGTTAAGCTTCTTGGAACCTATAAATGGAGACACCAGATCTGCAATATAGTGAGGATGTCACAATGAAGACCTAAATTTAGTTTATGGTTGTAATGCTCATGACTTCCGTTGACTAGCACGTGTCATTTAAATACCCTCTACTTCAAACATAGGGATATAGTATAGAGTGGTTTGAGTTACTACGGAGCCCAAAACATGCCAAGAGTTTTCCCTAAGTGATCTAGGACTATCCTTACCATTTGATAGTACCATTTGATAGTTTTTTTAAAGGCATGGTTAATTGGTTAAAGTGTTCTTAATTGAATTGAACTTCTCCAAAAATCGATTTTCGCTAGAATGCATCAATCTAGCATGGTGAGATTAAATGTAATGGTTGCTTCTAATCCATACATATTAAGCATAGTCTTGTAACTAATTATGCTTTGTCATGTTGTTTGTTTATTAAGATAAAGAAATCTAGAAAGTAATCAAGAAATTAGTTAATAATGAATAGGTACAGGTAACAAGGAAAAACAATAAAACTAGCAAGCAAACAATCCAAAGAAAAATGGGCTGACATGATGTAACCTAAGGTTGAGGAAAAGAGGATGCCAACAATTATTGCATGGTGCATAACAGATGGAGGCTTGACAAAGATGGTCTAGTGGGGTAGAATTTTCTAGTGAAAACATAGAATACTATGTACTTGTGTAAGGCTTACTGTGATAGTTATTTTTAATGATCTTAAATTAAATGAGAAGATCAATTCATAGAGAATTTGGGATTTTATAATGGAAGCTTATTTAGTCAATAAAAGACCATTGAAAATATTAGGATACACTTTTACCCTTATTCTAGTGTTGAATAAAAATGTCGTGAAAAATAATGTGTCTCTAGTTTTGGATAAAAGGACCCTCAACTTTCTTCGCAACTTTTGTGGGCACTCGTCACTTATGAAAGGAGTAAGCATCTTTAGAAATGTGGTGCCATTTAGAGGGGAAACACTAATAGCAGCAGGGCAAAGGCAATCATTCCATTCGTTTAATTATTTCTCATTTGTCTGGTCATATTGTGAGCTGCAATATATATCATGAAATTGTTTTGGTACTAGTAAACAATGATTAAATATATAATAAATTTGAACCTTTTGACATTTAGAGGACATTTCTCTCAATTTACAAAAGAAAAATAAAGTATGAAAATCATGTTGGAAACAATTTTTGAAGTTTTGAGTCTTTTATTTTCAAGATTAACTAAATGGGTTTGGAAGATGAAAAACCATCAAATTGGAAGAGTGGGACTTTTATATTCACTAAGGTTTTAAAGAAATTATATGCATAAAACTTATACTAGCACCTTCCAGTGGAATTGATAGTGCACTAATCCGTTGCTTACCATTATTTTGGTTTTGGTACCACCTTATAGCATATCCGGGTTCAAATGTTATTTTCCATGACGGACAGTTGAATCTGTTTCAACTTTAATTGTTATTGAGGGGTTCCACAAGGATGTCACATGAGCATTTATGATGCCCATTTTAACGTAGATAACCACCTATGTTAAGGTTCTATTTCGTAGTTCCATGTTGCTATTTATGAACATTATATACATTTGGTTGGACACATGAAAATCAATTGATGGATTTGGTATTAATGATGGAAATGTTGGGTGTATGACCAAATGTATGACTTACTTGGTTACAATTTATCTAGTGCATGACTTGTCAGAGTTATTGTTGCATCGTATAGGATGATTTATCTAATCAATGACTTGGTGAAATTATGATTTATCTGATGTAAGATTTATTTCCAGTATGAACAACAAAAATTGACACGTGGACACTGGGCTTAATAAACGTGATGTTTAAGATCATGTATCTATATCTATTTTGTGGTTATATATATGCATGGATGAGAACTAAACTATAGATTGGAAAGAACCGTATGATAACCAAGATCTACTATTCCATTGGGGAAGGTCGAGACGACCAACGAGGAAAGGTATGATATACATTGTTCTATTACATTTGGTATCTACTTGATATGCACTCTTATGACACGAGTAAAATGCAAATGACAAGTGGCAAGACGGCCTGATTGGATTATTCGATGACAAGTCCAACAAGCTCTGTAGTGTGGTCCGTGTTAGGGCATTGACCCTAGTTCTGAAGGAGGGGTGGAGGCATTTCCCACCGTGTATCCTCCGAAACCTGGAATCCTGGGAGGGTAGTGGTGGACACGCTCCCCTAGATGTGTCAAGACAATTGCCAGTTGCCTGCTGGGGAAGTTAGGTCAATATATTTGACGCTTCCACCATGTCAGTTTTATCAGTGGTTAGTATGGCCGTTGCCACTAATAAAGTAGCAGAGGACAGATAGGGTGGGGATAGAAGTAGGTCAGGATGGATAGGAGGATATAGATCAGTTGGAGACTCTTGATGGGAAGTAATGTCATTGTCTGACTTATCAAATTTTATTGCTATAACTCTCTCTAATTTGCTATGCTTTCAAACTCCTTGTATCTTTTCATTCTAACTTCAGGACGAAGTTTTTTGAAGGAGGGGTGTAAGTAATGCCCCACTTAAATCTTATCCTGCAAATTTTATTAATGTTTACATTATCTGAAAATATTGAGAAATATTGGTCTAATATAAAATTCATGGTTTCTATTATTCAAATTCCCAACTTACTTTCTCAAATTGAATCTTAGGTAGGATATGGTCTCCTTCCATTATTTCAAATAATATGTGTCTTCATCTCACATTCCCTAGTGTACCCTCACATTTACTAGGGAGAAGACATGGTCCCCTCCATGTAAGTACATCTCACTTTCCCCAATGTACCCTCACATTTACTAGGGAGAAGACATGGTCCTCTCCAACTCATTATTAATATATATATTCATTTCACATCCTCCAATGTATCTTCACATTTACTAGGGTGAAGACATGGTCCTCTCCATGTAATTACATCTCACATCCCCAATGTACCCTCACATTTACTTAGGAGAAGACATAGTCCTCTCCATTTAATCAACAATATATATATTCATCTCACATTCCCAAATGTACTTTCAGATTTACTTGGAAGAAGACATGGTCTTTTCCCATCAAATTCTCATTTTTATATTCATGTCACATTTCCAAATGTACTCCTAACTTTACCTAGGAGAAGAGAAGTCAACTGTAAGGATGGATGAGAAGTTAATGACATTAATGAGAGGTGGTTGAGGAGGAGAAGGGAAGGAGGGTATAAAAAA
>APFE031389368.1:54673-82533 GCA_000404065.3 Pinus taeda | reverse complement strand
ATATAGGTTTGTACTCAATTATTTATTTTGATTGGCTTGGACACTTAATAGATCTAGGGTTGCTATGAATCTATGTTAATAATTTCATTAGCTAACCATAGGTGATTTTTAAGTATGTTATGGAGTTATCCAACGAGTTCATTTCTTTAATTTGTTTAAATTTATGTATAATCATATATCTAAGTCTTTTTTTTCCACTATTTACTTTCCATTGAAGCAAATTGCTTTCCATGTATTGTTTATATTTGTTTGATATGATAGTTTAAAAAAAAAACAAACTACCTATCTGTAGAGCATTTCTTGTGATCTTTTTCATTCTCCAACCAAGCCTTCAAAGCAAACAATCAAAGATTAATTGATATACTCTGTTTGTATGTTTTGTTGGTTATAACTCGTGTATTTATCTTGCAAGGCATGAACTTTTATGAGATTAAAGTTGATTGAATGTTTTGGAATTGATAATTTTTGGGACTTTTTGTAATTGAATTTTGTCCAGTAAGGATAGCTCTACTACTTTCATAGTTTTTGACCTTCGTTTCTCTAGTTTCTAAAATTTGTTCTTCTCCAAACTCCACATTAGCAAAATTGGGGAGAAAAGATGGGTTCTTTGGCTCTGTCTGATGCCAAACCCTTTGCTACTCCAATGATCTTTTGAACTTTGACATTTGCAGCTACCTTGGTCGACAAAGACGACTCATGCATTTTTGCTATTTTTCCTTCTTGTTTTTTTCCAAATTTCAAGAACGACCATACTTGAGCACTACAACAACAAGAATTTCAAATGTGTCTGCCATGTCTATGTATTGGAGCATTATTTTATCCATGTCCTATTGAGAAATCTAGAGCATTAGTATTAGGTGATTTCTCTTGCAACAATAACTATATGTGAATGCTTTTTCTTGTTTAGATTAGGATCTTATTAGTGTTCTTCTTCATCAATCTATAACCAAAGCATGAACATAAATACACAAGAGACACAACATGTAGGCTACAATCTAGGGCCAAAACCTCTCACTGTTTGAGAGGAAAACCCACACAAATTCTTCTTATAGAAATTCCAATTGACGAATACCAAGACCAAGACCCTTGACATATTAGCCACTCCAATGCCAAAATACTAGTTCTATGTTCTTCTTCTTGACTCCTCTTCTTCTTCTACCTTCTTCACTCTTAAATCACCTCTTCAACGAACTGTAGATATACTAGCTATGGCATCGAAACTTATCAATGTATTGCCACCAAAACATGACCTCTGCAGTGGCACTAAAACACAGTGATACATCACTAAATAATAGCTCCAAAGCTTTGTTATTCCTTCATCACTTCTTGTTGTCCCTTGACCCATCCGAACTGTTCTCCCTTTTCATATCATTGCTCATTTGAGATTCAGAGAGGCATCTGAACTCTATTTTCTGTGTTTTACGAAGAGTCTACATGCATACATATAGTAGTCTCCCATATATATAAGTTGACATACAACAAAGGGATGTGTCTCTAATTTGAAGCCGACATAAAGATCAAGACTAGTGCCTGTCATTGGAAGGCTTTGAGACAATTTCATCGACTCATATACATTGACTCATGCTCAAGAAGTGCTCTTCATACATGACATTGACTCTTTGACTTAATGATAAATCCTAAGGCTCTCAATGGGAGCTACCAACAAATAAAATCTCTTGCTCATGAAACCCATGAAGCAAGGCATTACAAAAATAATTTTATTCCTTTCTTTTCATCATTTACAAAGATCATGATTACGTGTCATTATGAAGAATGAACTAGTTACTTTTAACAACACTCCCTCTTAACTAGGGATGTATTCATAATGGTACTTGGTCATTCTCAATCTGAACAATTTCTCATAAGAAGAATTCGGATTTGTAACTCATTTGTATATCATCATATCAACCATCATTGTTATATAGCAAGGCCTTGACTAACAACTGTATCTCTCCACAAGATTAGAGCACAATGCTGGTGAGACCAATGATTTATAGACATACTCATCATTGTCTCTCTAGGAACATACCCCACCCGGGTTCACTCAGGATATGCTCCATAAGGACTATTCTTTTCTTGGACTCCCTAGACCCACAAATAATATCGATCCTCCACAACTACTCTTACTGTTGGATGCCTTATCTCATCCTCAAAGAGCATCAGATGCCAAATGATTACACAATCCTCCATTTTGTCTTCTTAGGTGAAGACTAGAACGACATGTCTATCTCTCCTTTCCAAACTAGAAGGACATATTCCATTAAAGGAATGTACTCATTCCTATCACAAAGGAATGTACCTAATCTCCCTGCTTAGGATTTTTCCAAGTTTCTTCCAAGTAAGAAACTTCTTTTCAAGCTCCCTCTTAATCAGGGACCTATTGCAGCTCCTCACGTGGAGATCCTGAAACAACCAACTGCTTAAAGAGATCCTTCCTTTGATGTCATGAATTTCTTCTTCGTCAAGGAGTCTTCATCTTTGGGAACTTCTACATAGGGCACAGATCATCCATCACTTTTATCCATGAGTTAGTCATGTTCTTAACTCATCAAAAAGTGATACATCAGATTTTCCATCTGGATTTGCTTCATGTCATTATGCTTTCATGCCATATTTTTTGGAAGGACATTACATCATTCTATATGGTCTGTATGGAGGTCATTCACAGATCTTCCCTTTGACAGTCCTACATAAGCCCAACTAGATGTTAGTTAAAAAATGATCAATGAACACTTCAAATCAAAATTACCTTTGTGATGATCTTTCACCGTGACATCTTCCTGTAGTATCAACATCCTGCATGCAAATTGACACATCTCCCACAAATATTTAATGTTAAGGGTCTCTATCTTTTTTTGACTTCCATCAGAGTCTTCACATTTTTTCGGGAGATATTCTAGTCACATCTTCTTGGATTTCAAATGTTGAATTCCTTCTACCATAATTGCATATTATCATGATCTCTTACTGTCACTTCACACACTTCATTCTCAGGAGCGTCCAATCAAAGTTCCTCAATCATAGTCAACCACCTCATACTTCATATGAGGACATATTATGTTGATTTCATCTAGTGTGACTCATGCCTTTTGACATTCTTTCATAGGAGGAGATTCCTTTCCTTTGATCATGCTTCAAAATAGAAGTAATGATCCTTTGTTACATACAACCATACGACATGACTTTATAATATTAAATACAAGCATACATACCTTATTTACCTTTAGGTCATCTAGGTTTCTTTCGATAGCTTCCTTGATTGAAAAAATCTTCAACCCCTTGATTTGCTTCATCTCTCATGCCATCATACCATCATCCCATGAACTCCACAAATTGGAGTTTCTAATGAAACACTTGATTTTTCTCTAGATCGGTGAATCCTCTAATGCAGATTCCATCTCACATATCCTTATTCAACAAATGTTTCCCTTTTAAATAGATGTATGATGAGACTTGTCCTGGATGACTTCTTCCTTTGATTTTTCAATGAGGTCACTAAGAGCTATATCCTTTGACTATCAGACATCCTTCATGTTTCCTATGGTGACGTCGTGAGCTCTTGTTTCTAATGCTTCCACGATGCCACAATACAACTTGTTATTTATTATAGCCATGTCCTATAAGGTTTAGGAGCTATGGCAGTAACTTTTGTGAGGAAGACTATCGCAGTAGAGATCTCTTACTTCCTCTTTTCTTGGACTTCCTTTCTTCAACTTCCTCCACTTCTTCAGTGATATGGGCTTCTTTTCTTTCTTTTGATATTGTTCCTTTAGGAAAATCTATTCTATAAAGTCCATAGGATTTATTCCATAGAATTGAATCTCAACTATGCTCTTCTTTCTTTTTATGAGGAACAATTTTTCCAAACTTCCCTTTCCTTCATGCCGATGTTTGAGTCCTTTAACCTTCAACACTTTTGCCCTCAACTTGTCTGCATCCATCTTGCATAGAAACCACAAGTTGTCGAATGAGGTAACTTTCTTATCCTCATGGATAATTGTTACCTCGTTTGTCAGTTAATGCATTTTAGAACAATGACGATTATCTTCTTACCATCTTTCCCAGATCTCACAGTTGAGATCTTATGAAGATATCCCTTTATCCTTTGATACCTTCAAATTGTGTAGATTAGATTTAAGTGATGTGACCTTCTTTATCGCATCTTCAAAGAATAACTCTACCAGCCTATCATATATATCTTTTTGATGTCTCCAATATTGCTATATAGAGATGGGGGATCTTTGATTGATTACATAAGAATCCCTCTAGCCCTTTGATCCCTTTCCATGTATTCAAAGGAGACCTTTCCATTGATATGTTTAATGACTTCACCTTTTTCAAGGACTATGTTTATCCTCCTTTTCTATGCAAGGAATTTCGATGACCCAACCAACTTATAGATCTCCTTGCAAACATGAAGTCATTTTAACAAATTGATTAAGGAATGAAAGATACTTACTTGATAAGTGAAGATGAACTCTTCTACTTGATCACTTAAATGATGGTTGAAGAAGATTTATTTGTTGCTTCCTTGGATGATCTTCTTCAAGGATAAGGATAAGATCTTTGCTTCAATAAGAGTGTAACGAATAAAATATATATAAATAATGTAAAATAATGTAAACAGTAATAATCATAAATAATGGTTAGTTAAATTAGTAATTAGGCTGAAGAGGCATGTCGAAATGAGACATGACTCTTCGTGAAGAGACACTTGCCTGATATAAAAGCAAGCCTCTCGTTGTCATTGTAAAACATTATCATTCTCATTCTTATTCACATATTTAATATAATATTTATATCCTCATGGATATCTTGATATTCCAAGTCTTTTGGAGTAGTTAATTTATAGAAGGAACTTTGTTCGCTTCATTTGGTATGAGAGCAGTTTGGTCCTCTAGGTTGCTTAATGGTGCACAGAGCTCATTCTTCGATCCAGGTCCTTGGCTATCGAAATTCGTCAACCTTGTTGCCATACACTTGAAGCATTTTGCTCAGAATTTGGGAGTTTTTCCTTTTCTCTGTTTTTCTAGGCCTTTGGCCATTAAAAAAAAACCAATATATATTTAATAATATATTAAATATATATATATATATAATATATTTTAAAAAAAGAAGAAGAAAAAAAGTAAAAGAAAAAAAAACAAAACGGATACAAAATCCTCATACCAAGTATATTTAAAACTTTTTATGTGGAGAAGCCCATAGTTTTAAAAACAACCCATGGTAATTGCCATGGTATTTTAAAAAGTTAAAAAAAAAAAAAAAAAAAGGAATACATTTTACTTTTTATGTGGAGAACATTTTAATGAAGGTTTTAAAAACAACCCATGTTAATAGCCCATGGCATTTTAACATCGTGACTGTGTCATATGAAAAGACGTGACCTTTATATTTATTAAGTGGGGTGACATTAAAAATTTATCAAGGAAGTACTTAAGTATATAAAAAAAGGGACCAATTTATTATTAAAAAAAGAAGAAGTGAAACTATTATTATTATAAGATGATAAAGTTATTTTGAAAATGGGTCTTAATATAAAAAAGAATTACATACATATATAGAGGGCAACAATATAAAGGAGTGTTTTTTAATAAAAGGGTATTCAAGTTTTTAACAATCCACATTAAGGGAGAATATATAATATATATATATATTATATATGGCGATAAAAAAGTAAAAAAAAAAAATCCATACAAAGTTAAAAACAAAGTTAAAAAAAGTGAAGAAAAAGAAAAAATATGGAATCCTTGAGTAGAGAACAAAAACAATCAATTGCAAGAAATATAGAACAATTAATTACAATAATTGAGAGACAAGGTGAGGAGAGAAAGAGAATGGATTCCTTCTTCCATTCTCTACATCCATCATCACTTCCACATAATGATATTATCGAGTGTACCGAGAAAGTGCAGCTAAAAGATCAAGAGAATGACAAAATAGCCAAAATTCAACAAAGCAAGGAAGTGTTAGAACGCGAACATAAAAATCTTGTCGATATATATTACAAAGAAATAATGGAAAAGGATGAAGAAATTTCTCGTCTCAAGGACTACGTCGAAAAATTACTAGCGCGAGTGAAGAAGACTAAAGTCACAAAGAAAGAACTCAAGAAGCACTTATCAGAACAAGAAGAGGAAACTTTGCGTTTAAATAACCTTAATAAAAATTAATTAGAACAAATCAGAGATCTAAAAGATAAAAAACTTAAGATTCAAAACACTGAAAATAAGGTTGATGAATCAAAAACCAAAGAACTTTTACGTCTGAGAAACCATAATCAAACTCTGTTCAATCAAACTAAGAAACTTAAGGAGGATAAGAAAGCATTAAAAGATAAGTTGGAACAAGTCACTCAAGAAGAAGTATCGAAATCTCCAGTGACAACAGTTCAAGTTGAAAATAAGGGAACGAATACCGATCCAGTGAATATGACAACTCAAGAAGACAAGTCAGTTGAAGAAACGACACACATAGATGTTGTAGTTCAGACAATTGACATCACAAGTGAATGTTCCATAACCAATTCAACAACATCTTCGCCAAAAGAAAATTTAAAAACTTTATATCGGCATCCGAATCATGAGAATAGACAAATCAACCAAGCTGTGTATCAGGACCATCCAAACTGTAGACAACAAATTAATGTTTCAAAGAATAATGACGTAACATCAATTCCGTCTTATGCTAACAAGTCGTTACAAATTCCAGTGATCAAAATACTATGCAGAAGATTAATCTGGGATGGTCTGATTCTTTCTCAGTGCGACAATTCTGTTTGTCACTAAGAAGATCATATCAGCTTGTTTCGACGCAGATGACTATTCCAAGATAGAAAGACGTTCGAAGTCGAAAAAAGAGATCAAACCTTTTGTCATCAACAAGCTTTGATGACAAAGCTTTTTGAGGAAGGAGGCAATGTAACGAATAAAATATATATAAATAATGTAAAATAATGTAAGCAATAATAATAATAAATAACGATTAGTTAAATTAGTAATTAGGTTGAAGAGGCATGTCTAAATGAGACATGACTCTTCGTGAAGAGACACTTACCTGATATAAAAGCAAGCCTCTCATTCTCATTGTAAAACATTATCATTCTCATTCTTATTCACATATTTAATATAATATTTATATCCTCATGGATATCTTGATATTCCAAGTCTTTTGGAGTAGTTAATTTATAGAAGGAACTTTGTTCGCTTCAAAGAGGGAACTTGTCTTATAGCTTTGGAGATGATGATAATGCCTTCTTGCCTTCAAGATACTTTGACTTCTCTTGTAGTGTAGATCATAAATGCTTATAGGATTTCGACTCTCTTCAAGATGGTGTGAACATCAACTTTAAAGTACTTCAAGCTATCTTGCTTTGTAGATAACTCAATGAGGGTCTTTTTGGTCTTTTGATGATGACTATAAAATCAAAATCTCTTGTTTTGTAGACTCCTTCTTCGATCTATGATTTGATTCTTCAATGTAGATCTTGATCTCTTGCTTTGATAACCTTCAACTTGCTTTGATGCCTTTCTTGAAACTTGATCCTTGAATGTCTCTATGATTAGATGCCCTTCCTTTGACTTCAACACCTTAGCTTTGATACCATGTTGAGAAATCTAGGGCATTAGTATTAGGTGATTTCTCTTCCATTAGTAACTATTTGTGAATGCTTTTTCTTGTTTATATTAGGATTTTATTAGTGTTCTTCTTCATCAAACAATAACTAAAGCATGAACATAAATACACAAGAGACACAACATGTAGGCTATGAGCCAGGGTCAAAACCTCTCACTCTTTGAGAGGAAAACTCACACAAATTCTTCTTTTAGAAACTCCAATTGACGAATACCAAGACCCTTGACCTATTAGCCAGTCCAAGACCAAGACACTATTTCTCTGTTCTTCTTCTTGACTCCTCTTCTTCTTCTACATTCTTCGCTTTGAAATCACCTCTTCAACGAACTGTAGATATACTAGTTATGGCATCGAAACTTGTCAATGTATTGTCACCAAAATATGACCTCTTTAGTGGCACCAAAACACTATGATACATCACTGAATAATAGCTCCAAAGCTTCGTCGTTCCTTCATCACTTCTTACTGTCCCTTGACCCATTTGAACTGTTCTCCCTTTTCATATCACTGTCTATCTGAGACTCAAAGAGGCATCATAATAGTCTTTTGTAGTTCCTTCTTGCTATAACTATGTTGTCCTTTCATCATAGCAGACCCTCGCTATCCCTTGCAACATCTCTCTAGGATTCATTCGAATTACCTTATGTTATGAGATCTGAATCCGAGCTTGATAACCATTCGAAAATTCAGAGTAATCTGAACTTTGTTTTCTGTGTTTTACGAAGAGTCTACATGCATATATATAGTAGTCTCCCATATATAAGTTGACATACAACGAAGGGATGTGTCTCTAATTTGAAGCCGACATGAAATTCCTTTTTGTTTTGAAGCCGACATAAAGAGCAAGGCTAGTGCTTGTCATTGGAGGACTTTGAGACAATTTCATAGACTCATATACATTGACTCATGCTCAAGAAGTGCTCTTCATACATGACATTGACTCTTCGACTTGATGATAAATCCTAAGGCTTTCAATGAGAGCTACTAACAAATAATTTCTCTTGTTCATAAAACCCATGAAGCAAGGCATTACAAAAATAATTTTATTCCTTTCTTTTCATCATTTATAAAGATCATGATTACATGTCATGATGAAGACCCAACCTAGTTACTTTTAGCGTGTCCCTGAGTTGGGTTCATAAATTTTATAGTTTCTACAACTTTTATGTTCATGTTTGGGTTTACGAGATAGTGGGAAACTAAGTTTCGTGAACTCTGCAATCCAAAAGACCCACATATTATAAGTGATCTTGGAAAACACCACTTGTTCGGAGGTAGGATTAATCAAACGAGCAATGATTTTGTAAATAAAATATACACGACCTTCGTTAAAAGATGGGACCTATCTCGAATTTTCAATACTTTGGACAACGATGGTGATGACATGGTTATTGCAGATGATGTACAAGGGTTATTGGAAAAGCTTGGAATTCAACATATCTCTGATAATGATGATATGAAATTAGTAATAGGCTCTTCCAATCATATGAACTTTATAGTTTCCTTTTATTTTATGTCATGGCTCTTTTAATAACTACTTTAGTTTTTGGTTTATGATAGCCATTTTAGTTTTGCTAGTTTATTTTATTTAAATTACTTTATTTTAGTTATATTATTGGTTTTCTTTAGTTATGGTTAAAAACCATTTTAGTTTAGCTTAAACTTATTTTAATTTTGGTTTAAGCTTAAGTATTTAGCTTTGAATTAATAACCTGATTTTTTTATCATTTAATAGTTTTAATTTTTGTTTCAATGATAATATTAGTAGATAAATTAGAATTTTATTTAAATTAATAGTTATAGTTTGAGTTATTTTAAATTACTTTTAGTTAATTTTATTTAAATATTCTTAGATTTTATTTAGATTTAGTTT
Source organism: Pinus taeda (assembly GCA_000404065.3). Taxonomy (NCBI): domain Eukaryota; kingdom Viridiplantae; phylum Streptophyta; class Pinopsida; order Pinales; family Pinaceae; genus Pinus; species Pinus taeda. The sequence goes on along the minus strand of APFE031389368.1, from coordinate 73,025 downwards.
AATATTTTGGTTTAAGAAATTGTTGATTGTTTGGATTGTGGGTGGATATGGAAAATTTTGAGGCACAAGATCATGAAAGGCTAAAGAAACTCAAAGGTTATAAATGAGCATGAATACAAAGCTCAAGGGTTTCAATTTTTTTTTTTTTTTTTTGGAAAAATAGACTTTTTGTACTGCTATGAGATACTTATTCCACTTTCTTTTACGCCTCTTGGTACAATTGTTGAGTTTCTTTAGTGTGATTCATTCAGTCTAGAAGTTAGGAGAGATGGGTGTGATCCTTAGAGCTATTAGCTCATGGATTTTCTCCGCTAAAGCCAGATGTTGATTTACTTCATGCATTATATCTTTTTATAAGAAACCATTTGATTCTACCGTTTTGTATAGACATCTTTGTACTCCACAATCCCTTTTAACCTACTTTATGATCATTAATTAAACATAAATATAATTATCTTACGTAATTATTTTTTATGTTACTTTATATATTTCATTTAATTAATTGTTAAACCTTTAAAATACCATTATTAATTACTAAATTCTACAGGTAAGTACTCACGTTTACAACTATTTTTGGATCACCAAAGTTCCCTATGGCCATGAGAATTTAGAGAACCCCTCCCCTGGCCAAAGTGGGAACACTACACATTACCATCGGATCTTGGCCCCAACGGACGGTCAGGCCTTGTTGATTCCCTGCCAAAATTTCGGGCCTCGTGAAAACCCTAGACTTACTTTCTCGTCTCCGCTCAGCAGGTTTTCTCGTCTCCCTCATAAGGTTTAGTTCTTATTTGACGAGGGCTTACCATTTTCCAGGGCACAGGAACAGAAGTCGAGTTGCAGGAGCAAGTTGCAGGACGTGTTCACGATGGTTTTGAAGTAAGTGGATGCATTTATTTTCCGTCCATCCTTTTGAGGAGCTGGCTTTGGCACTCCTGCATTGCCATTATTTCTTTGTGCCATTCTTTAAATTATCTTTATACACATGATGTTGGGCGTTTGCACTTTCAGTGGAGATTTATTAGTTGTGTAGTGCTACAGAGTTGTCCCCTTTTCCAATGGACCTCTCTGATTTTCTTCACAATTTTTAACTATTGTTTCATGGATAACCTGTTCGTCTCATACTTTTCTTTCTTCCGTTTTTCTCCAATATCTGCAGGACAGAAATTTGCCGCTTCAGTGGTGCAAAGATCTACCCTGGCAGGGGTATCAGGTTCATTCGATCGGATTCCCAGGTTGGTAGATATTTTTGAAACTCTCGCACTCCAGTTTATTATGGAATGGATTTGTTTGTAGTGCGATTTTTTTGACTTTCGCGTTCTGGAATCAGAAGGAAAGATTGAGGTAAAATCTTGATTAGGGTTATTTAAACTGGTTTTTTTTTATGGTATATATGGATTCAGCACCCTGAAAAACCCTAAGGGCACTTCGGTTGCCCAGGTATTACTCATCACACTTGTGATTTCAAAATATTCCTATTGATTTTTTTTTAGAGAAATCAGACTGAAAAACCCACCCGAAAACCTTACAAAAATTCGCACTAAAAAACACGTTTTATTAGGAGTAAATCATCCAAGAAAATATTGCAGGCCTACATTTTGCAAACTCTGCATGGTGGATTATGGTCAGCAAACTCTATTAGTTCGAACATTGTTTTATGCATACAATATTGAAGGTCAACTATCTAGAGAATGCCATAATTGAGTTCCACAAACTGGTGATGTGTATTATCTATGTTAAACCATTATGGTTCTTTGTGTACAAAAGACTGTCTTCCTATGCTTTATTCTCAAATCCGGTGAAACATCTAATAGTTTCAATGCTCAATTATTTTTCCTTGGAAATTTGCAGGTATTTTTGTTTGCCAATTCCAAATGTAAGAGGTATTTCCATAATCGTCTGAAGCCATCCAAGCTTACCTGGACTGCAATGTACCGCAAACAACACAAGAAGGTGAACTGGTCAATTTTATGGCAGCATGTTGCAGATTATGTGTAGTGGATTATTCACTCACCCCTTATTATGCCCATCACCAGGACATTCATGCTGAACAAGTGAAGAAGAGGAGACGCACAACAAACAAGCCTTATTCTAGGTCTATTGTTGGTGCTTCTTTGGAAGTTATCCAGAAAAAGAGAACTGAGAAGACCGAAGTTAGAGCTGCTGCCCGTGAAGCTGCTCTAAAGTATGACAAAAACATTGTTCCCTGTGACAACTATATTGCTGCCTTCTGCTTGAAATTGCATTGCTGAACATTGAACAATATCTAAATTTTATTGTGTTTATCAACATCTGAATGCTTGTGTTTTCTTACTTGGTAAGCTCCAATTCCTGATATAGTTTTTCACTATTAAATACCAGGGAAATCAAAGAAAGGATAAAGAAGACTAAAGATGAGAAGAAAGCGAAAAAGGCTGAGACTGTTGCAAAGGGACAGAAAGCACAAACAAAGGGTAACATACCAAAGGGTAACATTCCCAAAGGTCCAAAACTTACGGGGGCAGGTGGAAAACGATGAAGAGGCAGATCTGGTTTCTAGTTTTAGTATACCTCGGATGGAAGTTGTTATGGCCACAAGGGTTTTGACATTTGTTATAGTATTGATGTTTTTAATGATGTTGAAGAATTGCTTCGAGAACCCTTTTTTTAGGGTTTTCTCTGAGAATACTTTACTTTGTAAATGCTATTTTTGACTGAAAGTTTTATATTAAATTTGATTTTTTGACGCGCTATTATATAAGTCTCGTTAATTTCTTAGTTTTTGTTCTCTGTTTTTTTTTTTTCTTTGTTTATCCGAAGAAAAAGCGAACTTTTTATTAAGAAAATAAAAAGTTACATTGCATATGCTTTTTGCATTTCTGTTGGTTCAGATGACTGCTGTTTGGTCACTTCATAAGCACAAAAAAGCTCTCAGTCTTTTTTTGACTGACTGGCTACTGAAAGTTTATCATGTACTGCTGTTTGAGAATTCAGAATTTACCTGTTTGACCTTCCTCCCTTCAGGAGGCATCATACTTTAGACAAAAATTATATTAGGGTCTCCTTCAAAAAAGGAAAACAACCCCTTACATAGCTGTAAGTTCTTTGTATCAGACTGTTAAGTAAAGTAAAAGAAGTTTTCTATTGTAATTCCCAAAACCAAAATACATGCTAAAAATATAAACAGGGAAAACCATGAGCAGAACGAAAAGAAATAGAGAACCGCTGTCACTGAAGAGGATCAAAAGGAGGCAGATTAGAAGAATGAGATTGCCCCTGTCTTTCTTCGACTACTGTCCAGCTTCCCATAGCTTGCTGTAGACCTTTCTTAGAAAGCAGGTCTGCTTCAACGTTTTTATCCGTGTAGACATGACGTATGATAAAGCTGTTAAATGATGATTTTAATAACAAAATTTCTTCCAAAATGATCTTCAGTATTTGATTTTGGCATATAGAATACCCATTGACCCAGTTTATGACATTCAAAGAGTCTCCGAAGATCTGAATTGTGAAGATGTTTCTTTGAAGAAGCTAACAGAGAAGAAGACGCAAGGCTGACAGCTCGGCAAAGTTGTTAGAGCCAGAACCTAAACCCACAGATGCTTTTAGGGAGTGATCAGAGTTTAGATGAATGCACATTCCTGCACCAGCCTTGTTATTTTGAGATGCTCCGTCGAAAAAGGCCCAGGGGATGCCCTCCTGAATGATAACAGGCTTGTGATGAGCACGGGGATTTCTAACATCAGGGATAGGGATAGCTGAGTAAATAGCAGCACAGTTAATTGCAGTAACAGATGCCGGGGTTTCCTTTTCTTGAAACAGACTTTTATTCCTAGCTATCCATACCCCCCAACAGAAAATGAGAGGGAGGTTTCTCATATTCCCCTCAGGGTAATTTTGCCACCATCTTTCCCAAGCTTCTTCCATGGGTTCGATACCCCATTGTGCCTTAATGCTTAGTAATCTGCTTATCTCCCCCCATATCTTTTTTGATTCTGGACAAGAAATAAAAAGGTGATTTATTGTTTCCTCTTCTGTCTTGCACAAAGGACACCTCCCTGGCCCAACCATATACCTTGCTCGCAAAATATCCCAAGTTGGAACTTTTCTTTTTAGCAAACACTGAAAAAAGATCGTGGCCTTAGCTGGGCATTTTAACTTCCAAATGTGTTTCGACCACCACTCTGGTTCTCCCCAGCCTTTCTTTGACATTAAGAATTTATATCCATCTTTTGGGGTGTAATCTCCTGATTCTCCTTGAGCCCAAATCAGCATGTCTGGATCATTTTTAAGCCTGACATTGGAGCGTTTGAGCTCTTGGATGAATGAGCACCATTCGTTCTTACACCTGTTGTTTATTCCTAGCTCTTCATCGTTTTTCCAGGCCTGTCCCCACATAGTAGAGTGGCCTGTCTTTTCCACCTGGTTCAGAGTGAAAATGCCCTTGCTTCCTAGATGTATGAGAAGACTTGGGGATAAAACAAAGTTTTCATTACATCCTACCCATGGGTCCCTGCCAATCCTCATTTGTCTTCCATCTCCTATCTTCCATGCCAGACCTTGTTCGATCACTGAGAATGCCTCCACCGTGGCTTTCCAAATGACTGAAACATTCTTCTTATTCTTGACCCGACACCTTATCCAGTCTTCCAAAGGGGTTGGATCTATATATTTTCTTTTAACCACCCTAGTCCATAAGTTCTCCAACGAGATTAGTCTCCATCCTGATTTAGCTGCCAGAGAAAGACTAAACTCAGGGAGCCTTTTTAATCCCCAACCTCCCCATTCCTTCGGTCTAGCCAACTTATCCCAGGCCACCCAGGGAAGCACCAAGCTCTCTTTTGAACCTGCCCTCAAGAATCTGCAACATATTCTTCTGATTTTCTCCAAAACTCCTTTAGGAACCCAGGTTAAGGCTGCCCAATAGACTGGAATGGCCAACAATACAGATTTGATGAGGGTCAGTCTACTAGCTCTGGAAAGCCATTTGAAACTCCAATGAGAAATTCTGGATTCTATCTTGGCTATTAGCCAATTCCAATCCTCTTTCTTATAGGCTGCCGGTTTTAACCAAAACCCTAGGTATTTGGAAGGGGAATCCATAGGTTGATAATGAAAAGGAAACAGATTATGCAGCATGATTCTTTCCCTTCTGTCTATACCTGCCACAGACACCTGAGACTTCCTAGAGTTTATCTGCATACCAGTTGCTTTCAGAAACAGATCAATGATGCATTTTAATTCCTTAAGTTCACTAGAGGATCCATTTGAGAAGATCAAAATGTCATCAACGAAAAGGAGATGAGAGATGAAAAGATTTATTGCTACCTCAGTACCTTTTACCTTCTCCTCCCTTCTAGCTTTTTGAATCAACCTGCTTAGGCCTTCTGCCACTAGAAGAAACAGCAGAGGAGATAAGGGACACCTTGCCTTAGGCCTCTTTGACCTTTGAAAAAGGATGAAGCTGCTCCATTGATAAGAACAACATAGCTGACATTAGAGATGCACCCCATAATCCAACTGATGAAAGAATAGTTGAAGCCCAAATGAGTTAGAAGCAGCCGAATGTAAATCCAATTGATTCGACCGTAAGCTTTGGAGAGATCTATTTTAAGAACCACACCCTTCTTTTTCTGTTGTCTGACGCTGTGTAATACCTCTTGGGCTACTCCGATGGCTTCATGGATTTGTCTTCCATTTAAGAAACCAAATTGCTCCATTGAAATGTGTCTTGACAGAATAGGTTTTATTCTGATAGCTATCACCTTTGCGATAATCTTATATATACAGTTTTATAAGGAGATCGACCTGAAGTCTTCAAAATTCTCCGAGGCTTCCTTTTTTGGGATGAGATCTAGAAAGGTTGCATTGAAAGGGCTGTAGACTTCTCCTTTCTGTCTTGATTCTTCTATTACTTCAGTAATTTTTGAGCCTATTAGGTCGAAAAAATATAGGAAGAGCTCTATAGTCCAACCGTCAGGCCCAGGGCTTTTATCCTTAGCCATGGATTTCATGGCAGCTTCAACTTCCTCCTTGGTTACAGGGATTGATAATTCTTCTGCTTCTTCCTCTTCAACAAATCTTGGAAAGCATTGCGCTGTTCTAATTACCTCGGCTATGGAAGCCTCTCCCGGGTCTGAAAATAATCTCTAGAAATGTCTCTGACCTAAGCCTGAGAGTGCTGAAAAGGTACTAACCTCCCTTCCTTCTTCATCTTTTAGTCTCCAGATGGTGTTTGCTGATTTTCTTCCTTTGGCATAATTATGAAAAAAGCTAGTGTTTTCATCACCTGCTTTTAGCCATATTGCCCTACTCTAGAGTCTCCATTCCTCTTCCTTGGCCAAGAGGATTTGATTATGAAGTTTTTCCAGATGGAGAATTCTTTCCTTTGAAGCCTGAGTAACATATCCATCCTCCTCTATACTTTCCAATTTCCTCAGCTCCTCCCTGATCCTGATCTGCTCCTCATTCTGCTTAACCTTCCTGTCATATGCCCAGATGATAGTCGCTTTCTTCAATCTCTTGAGATTTTCCATAAACAGGAAACTTTTGTCCTCTCTTGAGCTTCTATCCGGATGAATCCAAGTTTCCTTGAAGAGCTTGATGAAGGAAGAATCTTGTAACCAAGAGGAATTAAATTTAAAGGGAGCAGGGGGCTTTGGGGGGGGGGGAAAGGAGAGATCTAAGAAGATAGGGAAATGATCAGAGTTACATATCTCATCAACCCATTGTCTGAGAATAGGGACCTTTGATACAAGTTCTTCTGATAAGAGGAAGCGATCCAATCTTTCAGCCACCCGAGCCTCCCCTGCTCTTCTGTTCCTCCAGGTTGGCTTGAGTTTGATCGGGGTGGGATCAATGAGGTTGTTAGCCGAAAGGAGATTGAAGAAAAAATCTGTCAAGGGGTCTTCCCTGGCCGATGGACCCCAAGCCTCCACTCTCCCTACAGAGAAGTTTAAGTCGCCTCCCAAAATCAACAAAGAAGACTTCATCAAGGAATTGGGCATCAAGTCATTCCAGAATAACTCCCTTCCTTGACAGGGTCCATAAACATTGACAATTGAGATGGGAAGAGCATATTCAAGAGATATGATTTCCATGCCCATTACTTGCTTCATCCCCCATTGATTTATTACTTTTATTCTTCCTTCTTTATACCCAATAGCTAGACCTCCAGAATGGCCCGATGAGTCCACTGTTGAGAACTTCCATCTTGGTAGAAGTGCACTTAGGATCATTTCCACTTCAGCTCCTTTCCCAAGAGTCTCTTGAAGAAAAAGAATCTCAGTTCTAGAGTTTTGAATCCATTCTCTGAGGGCCAATTTTTTAGGTTTACTGGCCAAACCCCTACAGTTCCAAGAAGACAGGATCATTTGATAACGTTTTCAGGGGTCTGCAGCGCTCTAAGAACCCCAGGAATGGAATGTTGTTTACCATTAGCTACATCCAGTTTTGCTTTTAATTTGGCCTTCGATAAGTCCGATTTTCTTCCTCTTTTGTTTTTGGAGAAACCTTGAGGGGCCAACTGTCCTAAACCTCCAACTGATCCTGACGACCTAGACTTACCCCCCAAAGATCTAAGGTTGTAGGGGCAGGGGGTGAGAGGAACCGAGGGAACAAGAGGAGGCCAAACATCTTCACAATTCAAATCAAGGGAGGGCATTGCGACCGAAATGGATTCTATATCAGGTTCACCCATAGATGCATCAAGGTTCTCATTTAAGCCTTCGTTATGTTTGGGAGAGAGAGAAGAAATTTTATGCTGAGAATTGATATTTTGATCTGGAAAAAGAAGAGGAGATCGTGGAAGAACTGAACTCATACCCTTTTCAGGTTCATTGGCTGGGGGCTTTTGGCCTGCGTTCGTCTCCCCTGCAATCTCCTCCTTTGCTTTCACAGGTTCTGGTTCCGTGTCCTTGATCGGTTCATTGAGCTGAGGTTCTTCCTGAGAAAGCCCTTTTTGTGTCCCCTCTGTCTCCATTTCTTCAACGATCTGCTCCACAAAACCTTCCTTCTCCTGAGGAGCATGAGTATGAATGAAATCCTTCTCCCAGTTAGATGTGGTCCTCCTAAACCGTCTCCTTCTCCTGGTCAGCGGACAGTCCTTAGCAAGATGCCCATACACATGGCACCAGTGGCACCGAAAGGGCAAGAGTTCGTAGTCCAGAATCTGCTCAAACACATAGTCTTTATATTGCAAATTTATTTTTTGGGCTAGACCTCTGCTAGGGTTTAAACACACCAGAATGCGGGCCATTGCTCTGCTTGGTCTCTAAAAAAGTCATATCGGCTTCCAAAAAAGAACTAACCTGTTCCCTATGGCTTTAAAAACATATTCAGTCTAGAGGAACGAAGGAAGACCAGGAGCCCTTACCCAAACCGGATAGACGCCGATTTTCTCACGAATGGCATCGAAAAGGGGACTCCATTTCTTCAACAGCACCGGGATGTTCTCAATGGTCCAGTTCCTTTCAAGCACCCATTCGGTTGCCTCCCTATTCTCGAACCGGAGCATGAACCAACCCTTTGCTAAACAAGATGCCTCAAACCCTATGGTTCTGTCGGATACAAAAAGCCGTTCTCCCCATGCTTGCAAAAACCCAGAAGAAAATTTCTTACCTCTTGCCCTGCCGACCAGGGTGCATTCTGCTACTCCTAGAGATTCTTCTATGGAGACTTCCATACCTAGAACCAAATTTCCCTCCAACTCCTGAGAGCCTATCGGCCTTTGAGATTTCCGTTTCTCTCCTTTTTTCTTATTTCCTTCGGCTGTAACCCTAACTTCCTCGGATGCAACATTCCATTCTGGTTCTTCCTGGGCCGGAGCCGAAGGGTTTTCTAACTCCGGGCGAGACTGATCTGGAAATGAAGGATCTAGGAAGGGGTCGTCTGAGGTATGTTGACTGACCAGAGTACCTTCGATAACATCCGGCTCACCCGCTTGACAGGCAATACGACCTTCAAACCCTCCTGCCAAATTTTCTTTAGGTAAGAACTGGTCTCTTGACAGAGAAACCTTAGAGATTGCAGAAACCCTTCCTGTGCCCCTTGCTCTGCCAAGCCCTGAAACAAGCCCTAAATTCACTATATCTTCGATGCCCCCTGAAAGGATGTTCCGGCCCGAAAATGGTTTGCCCCTGATTCCGAGATTTTGAGCAACATTTGCAACCCGCTCTGCCTCATCCTCTCTGTTCGTCTGCTGAGAAAAGGTCTGATCCCGAATCTTGAAAATATTTCTATCAATTTCCTTGCTGAGCTGCGAAAAAGAGGGTTTAGTCTCCGGAGGTTTCTGCGGAAGAGACTCTAACCTTGATAGCTCATAACCCCCAAAATATCGTTCAACATTTTGTGCAGAGGGTTCCTTTCCCCAAACAGATAAAATGTCCTCCAGTTCCGGGTCCAAATCTACCAGTTCGCTTGAGTTAACCATGGTTATTGATGCCGTTCCGAGGAGGACGCCGGAAACAGTCTTGGTGCTAGCGCAAACCCTTTGTCTTTTGCCGTCTCAAACGGAACTGGTTAAGGCTAACAGCTCTGAGAAAAAGAAAACCCCCCAATTGACCACATAAACAAAATTATTTCAACCTCCAGCTGCCAGTCAATCTATCACTGTCCTTCCTAAACCTTTTTGTTCTCTGTTGATTCATATAGTAAGTGAAATTTCAACTCTTAAAATGTGGTTTCCTTTTCCTTTTAAAAAAATATGCCTCTAATGATGCACCTCTAGAGCAAGGATGACTTCTGAATTAGCACTATTGAAATGGTATTCTATGTGTCCTATTATAATGCTGTTCTGAGATCCTGGTTATCTTACCTTTCCAACTGAGAGGCAGTTATTAAACATTGCTTTTAAAATGGAGAGCAGCTATTATCTACATTTTATTGTTTCTAGATGTAATTTGAGGAAAAATATTTACCTCAAAGCTTGCAAATGTTTCCCATGGAGCTGATCAAACAGATGTATTCTGTGTTAAAGCTTGGTTGTCAGTTTGGCAAATGGCACTTGCAGTCCCGATATAGACTTAGAACGAATGGTGTTTGTCAAATTTTTGAATCCCGATCGCTATGGCCCTTGTGCTTTCTCAGCTTCTCCTTGTCCAGTGTTAGAAATTTGCAACTCCATGAATGAGCACAATTACTCCCTGGTAGTAACATTCAGGTTTCTGCTTTTTCCACTCAATTTCATGGCTAAGATTATGCTGGCAGGTATCCTGTTAGTGTCGGTAAAATATTTGTTTCTATGGGCAGAAGCTTATATGTGATCAGGACAAGAAAAACTTCTCATGAAACTTGCAGTTGTGGCATCTGTTCACTGGTGAGGTTGTCTGTTAAGCTGCCTCCAGGGTTAGTGGGATAGATACCCTCAGGCATGCCATCCTAGTCAAAGGTTGTCTGGTCTTTGTTGTGAAGGGCCCGCAGGGTATATGCCTTTGCAAGACTTGATACTTGTGGTGAGACAAGTGAGAAAATCCATTATTCCCTGATAGCAATATTCGGGTTTTCTTATTCCTATTGTATACTCTCAGGGTATATATATTTTGTAGGGCATTTCTGTTTACTTGGAATGCATTTGGACTTAGTCATCCAAGGTCTGGACTTTTTGCCCAGTGGCTCTAGTAAAGGGCCAGTTTAAGATTGGTGATTTCTGATTCTATTCTGGATATACCTTGGACTTTGTCCCATGGACCTAGTAAGGGTTAGTTTAACATCGGTGATATCTGATTCTATTTTGGATATACCTTGGACTTTGTCCCATGGACCTAGTAAGGGTCAGTTTAACATCGGTGATATCTGATTCTATTATGGATATCTTTGAACTCATTCATCAGAGAACTGCCCTTGAAACCAAGTAAAGGGAAATTTAGTGGTGATTTCTCATTTTTCTCAATTGATTGAAAAAATATTCCTTTAATGGTTGTTAGCTTTTTAAGCTATGTGCCTGCAGTGCAGAAGTTTTAAGGACTGGCACAAACCCTTGGAAGTTACAAGTGTCCCACGCAGCAGACTCTGAAGGAACCAAATAAACAGATATCCTGGAGGTCATGGAATACAAGAGTTTCTGTCTGAGACTATTTTGTAAGGTTCATCACACTGACTATACTGAAGTCCATAGTCCATCTTTTAAACAATATTTTGTGTCTCTGTTTGTTGGCTACGAGCATGAGTGGGACTCTGCTGACTTTAAAATTGTGTCCCAGAGACCATCCACACATATTTAACTGCTTAATGCTTTTGCTAAAATGATATATGCTTTTCAGCCATCATCCACTGCATTCTTTTGGCTTCGAAAGATTTGGCATATTACCAGAGGTATGATTTCTTTAGACTCTCACCCTATTCTATAATGACATAAATATGAAGCTTGTTCTCCTGATTTTCCAGAATACCTTTGGGTTTATAGTCCAATGTATGCGAGTTGACTGGGATTGTCTCCAGGGTTGATTTGTTGAGAATTAATCTTCCACCTCTAGATAACTACATGTTGCACCAAAGGTTTATCCTTTCTTACAATCTTTGATAAGAGCCATTTGCAATCATTCATTCTATAGTCATTTCATAGTCTTTGATAACAGCCATTTGCAATCATTTATTCCATAGTCATTAGGTTTTATAAATAAACCCAAATATTTAAATCCTTCCTCAAGGTTTGTACAAATGTAAAGGAAGAGCTGTAGGATATTCCTGATTTGATCCATTTCTAGCATATGCAAATTTTTGCATGTTGACTGTTGTTCTTATAGCTAGGAAATATAGGTCTTGTATTTCCTTTAGTTTAATTGTATCTCTCTTAGTCCCATCACCCAAAAGCAAAACATCGTCAACAAAGTAAATGAGTTAGGTTTAGGGCTCTTCCTATTTGTATATTTGTGAAGTTTATAGTTATTTTTGACTCTATTATAGCTCTGTTGAGACTTCTTCTCTATAATAAAAAAGAGCAGAGGAGCCACTGGAAATACCTACCCAAGGCTTCTTGTAGGCATGAGAAAAGAATAGGCTGAGCCATTACTTACAATTGCAAAAGATTTTGTGGATAGGCTATTTATTATCTATTTAACCAATTGAACCCTATATGGATGAATAGACTTAAATAAGTCAGTTCGCTCTGCTATATGCCTTGGGAAGACCCAACTTCACTACCATTCCTTGTAATTTCTTGGTTTGATGTTATACAATCCTTCTTGGACTGCCCCTATTCCACCATAGATCTGTTTTCTGGGAAGGATGACAAATTGTTATGATGACAAAGAAGCAGCTTAGTGGCTTTTGACCTATTGCAATAATTTTTGCAATGATTTTGTAGACGCAATTGCATAATGTAACGGGTATGAAATCATCAAAAGTTTCATACTCGTCTAATTTTTGGGATTAAAGCCTGAAATGTTGAATTGAAAGCTCCCAAAGTCCTGCCCGTGTATTTTAAATTATTAGCGACTCTTAGTTGGTTTTTTTGAAGGAAGTCATAGAACCCTTGGAAGAATTATATTGTCCAGTTAAGTGGCCTTGGGTTCTTATCCTTTTGTAGACAATACAGAATTGTGTGTAATTCTTCCGAGCCATTGGACATATCTATCGGAGGCTTCTTGTAGGTATGAAAAAAGAATAGGCTGAGCCACTAATTAGAATTGCAATAGATATTGATGAAAGACAATTCATTATCTAGTCAACCAATTACACATTGAATCCTATATGGATGAGTAGCCTTAAATAAAGCCAGTTCGCTTTGCGATATGCCTTGGGAAGACCAATCTTCACTACCATGGGAAAACCTATCATCACTACCATTCCTTGTAAATTCTTTGTTTGATGTTATATATTTCTTCTTGGGCTGCTCCTATTCCATCATAGATCTGTTTTCCGAGAAGGATGCCAAATTGTTCTAATGACATAGAATCAACTTATTGGTTTTGACCTGCCGTGCAATAATTTTTGCAATGATTTTGTAGATGCATTTGCATAATGATATGGGTCTGCTATCATCAAAAGTTTTTTACTCGTCTAATTTGTGGGGTTAAGGCCTGAAATGTTGAATTGAAAGCTCCTAAATTCCTGCTTGTGTATTTTAACTTATCAACAACTCTTGGTCTTTTTGAGTCATAGAACCCTTGGAAATATTCTATTGTCCAATTAAGTGGTTGAGGGTTCTTATCCTTCTAGAAACAATGCATAATTGTGTCTAATTCTTCCAAGCCACTGGACATACCTACCAAAGGCCTCTTGTAGGCATGAAAAAAGATTAGGTTGAGCCATTAATTGCAACATATATTGAGGAAAGACAATTCATTATCTGGCTGCAGAAATAGCTCGAAAATTGTTATTGCTAATGAATTCAGATTAAAACAATAGACACAAATTTCTTCTACACAATATGCGGAAAGAAAAACATACAATAGAAACACATGCAATCATTCAAACACAATGAACACAATATTTTTCTAGGGAACCCTACTGGGAAAACCCTTCCTTTGTTTTGAATTATATCAAATGAAACAATGATCAGTTACAATGACAACTTCAATCCTTCAAGCTCAACCAGCATTGTAATACTGATCTCTTGCTCTACTTGCTCTGACCAACACTCATCCAAAATAGGCCTCGAACTTCCTCCTATTTCCTTGCGCAATTCTTGAGGAAATTAGCTCCTAAAAAATAGTAAAATCTCTTATTTCCTTGCGAAATCCAAGAGAAATTGCTCACTTGCGCCAATTCAATAGTATACAATTTATAATTGCAGTGTGCCTTTTCCTCTAACCTAACTAGGCAATTCGAATTGCATGCATGATTAGGGCTATTTTTAGTAAATTGACTAGTTAAATGAGAGATCAGTGAGTTAACAACAATTATTACTACTCAACTAAACTCTTACGGACTCTATTCATGATTAGAGCTCAGATAACTGAGTTTCACTAACTATAAACTCCATTAGATTGCTAGATCTTAACAATCAACTCATGCACAACTCTACTTCTTGCCCACAAACTCTAATTGAATGACTTAACTAAGTGACTTGGCCATGTCACTCTTGTTAACTGCAGCTCAAGTCATCCCGTTGATGTGGAAATTCAAATTTCTCCATTTGACTAAAGCACAGTGAAATGAAGCTTTTTTTTGCTACAATATAACACTCCCTCTTAGCAAGAAAAGGGTTATGAACAACCTCAATCTTGCTCCTTTGTAGGAATGTACAAGAATAGAACTAACACTCCCTCTTACTGTTGTTGTTGCTACTGCAACAATTGCAATTGAGAAGCATCCAAAATACTGAATCAATTGTGTCTCTGAGCTGCAACTTTTTCTTAAGTCCTGCAATTGTTTCTTAAGTCTTTGACTGCTACTAGCCTGCAATTGTCACCCAAAATCTAATTGTTTCAACTGGCACTGATCCTTCTACTACTGAATACTGTTGGTCCCTGTAGCAAGGGTAATGATCAATGAGAAGAGTATATTTCAATTGCTATTGCTCTCTTATGGACCCTGCTCAAATCTTTTCAACTCTGGGACTATCGCCCCACCTCACTCTTGGAGGTATAGTTGCATACATGGCGAAATCTACCTCTAGCTTGTAGAGATTTTTAATTTGAACACCAATTTGATTTACTTGTCTAGTAGCAACATGTTACAGATATGCTTTCCCCTTGCTAAACACCACATCATATCCTCTGTATTTAAGTACAACTACAAAAACTAGGTTTTTCTTCACACTGAGCATGTACATTACTGTTGGACACCTAATCCTAAATGGGTTAGTGTGGAAGCTGAATAGACTAAGTAGTCCAAGGGACCTTGGGATGTGAAACCCAAGAGTCACATATTGTATTATAAATGTATATTTCCTGTTAATAAAATATGTACTCACATGATTTATCTTTCATATTTTTCTCGCTCCCCATGTGTGTTTAACATGGTATCAGAGCAGGCGTATTCCTGCCCTGCATAATTATTTTTGAGCCATTTATTTTATGGCCCTTATGTGTATGTGCAGATCATTTCATGAATATTTTCTTATGAATATTTCTTCAGCTCAATTTTAGCTGCAACCTGATTATACTGTTGCTGGTGTCTGTTGTCCATAAAATTTGCTGCCCCTCTGTCTGACTGTTTAGTTCTCTGACTGTCATAAACGTTTCAAAAAGGGCGTTTTTGCACCTGCGCCTCCATTGATTATTCTGTGCTCAGATCTGAAATAATCTGCGTCTGCGTTATGTTCAAGGTTGAATGCGTTATGTTCAAGTTTGAATGCGTTATGGTTCGATATTGAATGCTCTCTGATTGATTCATAAACGTTTCTGACATGGTAGCTGCGCTTGACAAACTGCTGTCTCAATTCAATAGCTGCGCCTGACAAACTGCTGTATTTAAATTGTTATTATTTCTCCTTTTCAATTACCATCACGACAGGGCAATGCCGTATCTATTTCATGAAGAACAATTACAACCATGAAACTCTGTGGCCTAAAATATGTGCTACCCTGGTCAATATTGTTCATTGCTTCTTGGTTTTTGTCAAACAAAGGCAGCTAATAAATATCTGCCTGGTTCGATGGAATTTCGCATGACGAACTACGGGACTGCGAAAACTTGCAGTTCCTGTCTGTGGGTAGTAATTTGTTCTATGGTTTTCTGCCTGCAGGGATTCTCAGTTTGAGAAATCTCGAATTCTTGTCTTTATATGATAATTTTTTTTACTGAGTGCCTTCTTCTTGATATTTTACGTCTTTCTAGCTTGAAATACTTTGAAGTTTCTCATAATAAGCTTTTCGGTGACGGGGTGCAGAAAGTCTGTCTCTGCAAATAATTTAACAGGCAGTATTCCTGCTAGTATTAGGTCATGCAGAAATCTTGATGTTGTTGATTTAAGCATTAAAGGGTGTAGTGGCAACATAGGCGTTCTTCCGCCTCCCAATCTGAAACTCCAAGATCCCTGAGGGTTTCTTTCTTCGGAAGCGGCAGATCGATTCACATTGACTCCAGCCTTGCATCCACCCGACTTGTCAAAGATCTGGAAGATGTTTTTAAGAAATTTGACGCTAACGGAGATGGAAAGATATCGTGGCTGGAGCTCAGGTCGATCTTGAGTTTCCTTGGTTGCAAGGCAACCGAAGAAGAGGTGAAGAAGATGATCTTCTCTTGATTTAAAGGTCCTAGAAGCTGTCGCCATGACTGCTCAATCCTGTTGATTTATGCGAGGTAGACGCTGTATGTGTGTTTAATCTTTCATCTCCAGATCCATTGTTGGAAGGTGGAGCATGAGTCAAAGAAATGAAGTAGATGAAGAGAAAATAATATAACCGGGAATGTTCAGATGAATCGCTCAACAGGGTCCTCAGAGCATGTTCCACTGCGCCTTTGGATTTGTTCATTAATTTGAATACTGAGGGTTTCCCATCATTTTCATCATTGGAATCCATCCTGACATCCGGAAGCTCGATGAAGTGGATGCCCAATCCTGCAGCGTGAGAGATTCTGTGTAAGCAGTGTGAGAAGAAGAGAGTGTGATGAAAGTTATGGAGAGACCATGGCGGGAGGTCATGAGCTTGGCAAACTCGCAGAAGGGAATGAGCTGCTCGATTCCTGCCGAGGGCAATACCGCTATGTGAGCTTTCTTCTTTTTGCCATCCATTTTGGCACCAATCTTTCGCAAATCCACAAGTCTGACAGTATTGGTTAACTTCGTAGACAGTGTAAATGGATGCTCCATTATATTAAGAGCATGGATGTAGATTTAAATGTAAATGGATGTAAATTTAAATTTGCAGTTTGTGTGGGCTTAATGGTTAAGAGTATGTGTGTAAGGATTGTTTGTTAAGCCTCACTCCAATCTTCGTTGGAGAATCGAACGTTGATGAACCGATTTTTAGTGCCTCTCGCGCAAAAACGATAAATTTGATCAATCTGGTATGTGCATTTGAGCATCAATTCATTTGCAATGAGATCCCTGTAGAGTGCTTCACTAGTTTTCCATCACGCTACACCAACTCACTATGTGGATTTGCTTTTGCAAGGAGATCCTTGTAAAGTGATTCGTTAGTTTTCCCTCATGCTACACCATCTCGCAGCATCAATTTTCTCTTGAGATATATATTTCTTCCATTAGGAAGGTTGAATCACACAGAGCATCAGTGTGTGGGAGCTGCTGCAACAGTGAAGAGGTTGGGTTTCTTGCCAACGAAAAAGGACTGAACATAGCAAACATAAAACTGTTTATTCTTGGCCCCATCTGACTGTCAAAGGCTGAGATCTTTGTGGAGAAATTACCCCAGATTTAATTGTGCTCTGAAATATCAAGGTGTCAAGGGCGAGTTTGTGTTCCAAATATATTGCTTATGCCAAATTAATCAAGGAGTCAAATTGGAGGCTGAAATACTCATTATATCCATAGGTGATCTGCATCTAAATTGTATTCAAGTACATTAAAGCAACGAGTCATTTGCTACATTGAAATTGATACTCTGCTGTCTGGTATCCTGCTACTCATCTAATAGTTGCAATTATTTATCATTTTATAGACCAATTTGTAGCTGAAGATAACATCACTTCTCTGATTATATTGGTCTGAAATGGATAGAATAGATGATGTATTGAAACTACTGAATAATTTAATACTTTCCACTGTTATGAGATGGTTAAGATCAACAAAACCTCTCTTTACAATATCAAAATTTGTCTCCAAAATGCACATGAGAATATTGAGTTTTTGCAGCTTGAGACAAAGCTACAGCAAGAAGAATTAAAACAGAGGAGTCATCATTCTGAACCTGTTTTTGTTCAAAAGATTGAAACAAACTCCCATAAAGAAGCAAGGTTACATGCAAATGCAGAAACTCAGCCCATCATCAGACCTTGGGAACAGCTTGTCCACAACAAGCACAAAATCGGTCTTGGTTATGACAAGGACTTGTCCTTTCATATCCCAGAATACTCAAAACCCATTCAGTTTCAGAGTGCTAGATTCATTCATGACAGTTCACCTCTCCTCATGATAGTTCAGCGTTAGTTGTTCCAGACTCTGCCTCTCTTCCACAGCAACAACAACAACAACAAATTGTGAAATGCCAACACTGTGATCGAGTTGGCCATCTGAAAGATCATTGTTTGATCTTCATCGATGTAAGCACTGTCATAAAACTAGCCATTCTTCACACAGATGCTTCAAAAGCAAACGTCCTGCAAGAACAAAGATTCATCTTGGATGGATCGCTTCTTGGCAATGGGCATCAACAACAAAGAAGATATTCCAAACACATGTCAGAACTTGTTCTAGAGTATTGAATAGTCTTGCAGTTGAGTTTTCTCCATCATCTCACCTTGTATCTGACAGGGGGGGAAATGATGGTCATCTACAAGCTTCAAAGTCACATCAAGCAAGCCTGAGCCA
>APFE031389368.1:5825-54653 GCA_000404065.3 Pinus taeda | reverse complement strand
TTGCCAATTTTGGAAGAGTTCCAGGAATTGCATTAAGCATTCCAGAGTTGTTGGTCATCCTTAAACCATCACAGGTTGAGACTTCCCTTTTCAGATTGAAGTTCTCCCTTTTATGCGGGGTGAGACCTCCCTTTATTGGTTGAAGGTTTCCCTCTTCAAAACAATAGGAACACTTCCTCTAGCAGAAGATTTCAGCTTCTTGCTAGTTTTGGAAGAGTTCTGGGAACTGCACTGAGCGTTCCAGTGTTGGTGGTCATCCTTAAACCACCGCCCTTTATACCAACATTTCAGAGAGCACATTCAGCCTAGTGCTGCCATGCATTTTTGCACATTTTGTATTACAGCCCTCTTCTTGGACTCATACATAACCCTTCGGATTAAGGGGGGGAATGTTGGACACCTAATTCTAAATGGGTTAGTGTGGAAGCTAAATAGACTAAGTAGTCCAAGGGACCTTGGGATGTGAAACCCAAGAGTCACATATTGTACTATAAATGTATATCAATTGTTAATAAAAATTGTACTGCATGATTTATCTTTCATATTTCTCTTGCTCCCCATGTGTGTTTAACAATTACATTCTTTAGGTGATGATGATAACTTGTCTCCCTCTTAAAGGTGACAATGCCAATCCTTTTGGTACTATATCTCCCATCATCTCCAAGCTCTGTGTAATTGTAGGTCCTCCTCTAAGTTGTTGAAGAAATCCTTATTTCTTGTCATATGAAATGAAGCACTAGAGTCTAGGTACCACTCACTCCCTTGTATTGTGCTTGCCATGCAAACAATGAAGGTGAAATTCATCTCAAATTGTGATGTGAGAGCATCTCCTGTTGTTGCTGCTGTAGGTTCCTTACTAGATTTCTTATGTGGACACTTGGTTGCATAGTGTCCATACTCATGGCAGTGAAAGCATTTAATCTTACTGAGGTCTTTCTTCTTGTCATGGTTTTGGCTGGATTCTGCCTCACCTTGGGCCTTCTTGCCTTTTGCATTCTTTCCTTTGCCAACTAGAGCATAGTCTTTTTCCTCATTAGATTTGGATGAGACTCCATCTCCAGGGTTTCTTCTAATCTCCTCTTGCACCAAGTTAGACCAAAGTCTCTTCCAATTTGGGAGTTTCTCTTCCATTAACTGAATCATGATAGCCGTGCCAAAAATTTTGAATACCAAGGAGTGCTAAGCTCACAAGTTCAGATGATGGCACAATCTCTCCTATTCCCCCAAGTTCATCTTTGACCTGAGTGAATCCGGATAATTATTGAACAATGGTTTCGTTTTTCTGCATTCAAATGTTCTTTTTTTTTAATTGGAACGGTTAAGTTTTATTGATAGAGAGTTGGTCAGGCAAAGCCTAATCGACCATTACAATTTCCAAGAGTTACAAAAGCACTCTTTCCACTTAAGGAATGGTTGCCTTGATCGGAGATTCTGCATTTATGCTAATCATTCCTTCTTGTAGAGAGCATCCAATATTTGCCAATCTGTTTGCGTCTTTGTTTAGTCCTCTGAGAATGTGGCATATTTGAACCAAATGGAAGTCTTTCAGAGTTCTGTTTACTCTTGCTAGCTGTTTATTCAGTGTAGGATCCTTGAGCCTTTTCTTTTTTACCATTGTTTTTATTAGCAATTTTGAATCACCTATGATTAGAATTTCGTTTGGGTTTTCTTTTCTGGCAATTTGGCAGGCTTTCAAGAGACTTAGAATTTCAGCTTGATTGTTGGTTTTCAGTCCAAGGCCCCAGCTGAATTCTTCTTTTTTCCCGTTTTGAAAGAAGATCACACCTCCTGCTTCTGACCTCCCTGGGTTGCCTTTTGAGGCTTCATCAAAGAAAATAGTACACTTGTCCTGGGATTTCCACCACTTGTGGAAGTTGTCCTCAGATTCACGGATCTGCCATCTTTCCTTGTGGTTTGGGCGCATATTTGCTGAATGTCTGGCTTTTCTTGTATAATCTTCCAGCCACGCTCTTTCTTCGCTTCTAAGGGAGTTGTCTTCCTTTATTGAAGAGTGATTAAGAATTTCTAAGAGTAGCTTCTTTATCTGTTCCGCCACTTTTGCTGCAGGCAGCTCAGTGTTATTAAAAATAATCTCGTTCCAGGCTAACCATATTTTCCCGCAAACATATTTTGGAACATCTATCCACACTTTGTGCCAAATTGATCTGCTGACAGTACGGTGGGGATAGCTGGCATTCCTGGAAGTGAACATGGAGGCTATCGTGCTTTGAGTTGGGGGGCTCACATTCAGCCTGGAGAAGAAGGTGGACCATACCTCCTTCGCAAAATCACACCCTATGAACAGATGATTTGCAGTTTCCAGATCTCTTTTGAAGAGGGCGCATCAATGTGAACTGGAGCAAAGTCAGAGATTGCGTCGTTGAGGGCTGCCAACTGAGCGTTTAATTGTTCTGGAATTCTGGGGAAATTCCATCTCTGCCAATTGCCATTACTATCCCATTCTGAGATATCCTCAATTTTTTTAATGCCTTTTACTCGAAGCCAGTCTCTAATCTCAGAGATTTCCTTGTTTTCGGTAAGAGGGCGGTGTCCCATTATACAATCTTTCCATAGCTTGGTTTTTTTCCCATTCCCTGGGATGCGATACAGGTGGGTTATGAAAAACTCTATGCCTCTGATGCACAATTTCCAGGCCTGCGTGCCTTTTGGGTATTTCTCCGGCTTGAAGGTCTGATTTTTGAGATATTTCTGTTTGAAGATCTGGCTGACTGGATGTTTAGGCTCAGCGCAGAGCTGCCATAACAACTTGCAACCCAGAGCCAAGTTTGCGTGCACGGGGTCGCGTATTTGAAGTCCTCCTTCCGCCATTGGTCGTTTCACAGTTTCCCAACAGATTAGATGGAATCTATTGGTGTTCCCGCGCCCACCGTTCCACAGAAAATTGCGCATGAGCCTGGAGATTTGTTCTGAAATGAATTTAGGAGCCATCATAAGAGAAGCTTGGAATGTGGGCAAAGCCGAGAGGACAGATTTAATAAGCGTGAGTTTACCACCTGTAGATAGCCAGAAGCCTCCCCACGCTGCTATCTTCTTTTTAAATTTTGAGATTACTTCCTCCCACAAATGATTTCTATTGGAGCCCATCGTTATAGGGAGACCCAAGTATTTGATTTTTTCCCGTTCTACGTGCCCTATATATCCCAGATCTTCAGCAATTTTCTCAATTGAGTGTTGGTCTATATTCCAACCGTATACCGCGCTTTTCCTCTCACTTACCAGTGCTCCCGAGATGTTGCAGAATTTTTGAAGAATGGTTCTAAAGGTGTTTGCTATTCTTGAAGAGCCCCCCAACAAGAGAGAGTCGTCAGCGAAAAGTGGTTCTATACCTTTCTCGATTCTGATCCCTAGTATACTGCCATTTTTGTTTTTCCAAAGTCAACTTTCTACTTAACAAATCTGCCATCAGGATGTAGAGAGAGGGTGAAAGGGGACAGCCCTGCCTCAAGCCCCTGGTGGCTCAGAAGAAGTTTGCAGGTCTGCCATTTATCATTGGTGCTATCCATATCTTCTCCAGGCAAGCTTTGATTAAATTGATGAAGTCCTAACTGAAACCAAAAGATAATAGAACCCTGTACAAAAAAGAGCGGTTAACTCTATCAAAGGCATTACACATGTCCAGTTTGATGAGCTTACCTTGTTCTTTTCGCAACTGACTGGAGTGCAGAGCTTCCTGTACTTGAATGACGTTATCCAGAATGTGTCGCCCTTTCACAAAACCACCTTGGGCAGGAGAAATTAATTTTTGTAGTAGTGGTTTGATTCTGTTTGCCAACAGCTTGGCCACAATCTTATAGGATGAATTACACAATGAGATAGGTTTGTATCTGTCAAATGAGCCTGGGTTTGCTTCCTTTGGAATTAAGGCGAGGAAGGTGGAATTTATGCCGCCTCCTACCTTTGCTTTCCTCATGAAACCTTGAACCATTCTCAAAAGATCAGATTTGATTAGCGCCCAGCATACTCTATAAAAGTGAATTGAGAATCCATCGGGCCCGGGAGCTTTATCCGGCTCCATGGACCAGACAATGCTTGATATTTCTTCTTCCGAGACAGGGCTTAGAAGGGTGTCATTGTTGTCTGAACTAACTAGCTGAGGAATGTTTGTGAGGAATTATACAATGTCCTCCTCGCTCCCATCTTTTCCAGCACTAAGGAGATTTTGGAAATGCTTTACATCGGCTTCCTTAATTTGTTCAAATCCTCTGCATACCTGTCCACTGGATGTAGTGATTTCTGCAATGTGATTTCGCGAAAGGCGGGCCCTGTATTTTCTATGGAAATATGTAGTATTTCTAGCCCCTGCTTTGAGCCACAAACTGTGGGACTTTAATCGCCAGTATTCTTCCTCGTTTCTGAAGGAGCTATATGCTTTCCTTTGGGCGTATTTTTCTTTGTCTAAATCCATGGGTGAAATATCTTTCTCTTCCAAACCAAGCTGAAGTTCTTCCAACTGATTTGTTGCTTCTTTCCTCTGGCTGGTGCGGGTGTTAGTGACTTGCTTTATCCATTCTTTTAATGCCTTCTTAGTGTTTTTCATTTTTTGCTCCCATACAAAACTTGGGGAGCCTGAGACATCTGTTTTCCATGCTGTTTGTACAGTTTCAAGGAAACCCTCCCTTTTGACCCGGAGAGGGCTGAATCTAAATGGAAGGGGACCGAGATCTTCTTCTTCCTTTATGTGCAGTAGGATTGGCTTATGACCCGAAGTTAGTTTAGGAAGGATCTTGGAGAAAACAATTCTGTTGTCCATCATGATAGAGCTGCTGGTGAGGAATCTGTCTAGCCTTGCTGAGATATGATGTACCCCTGTTCTATTATTTGTCCAAGTGTATGCTCCTTTCACAGGCTTAAAGTCTACTAAGTCCCATAAATGAATGAGATTTTCCACAGTGGAGGAAGGGATCTCTTGAAGAGGATCTCCCTCGCTTTTCTTTAGGATCCAGGATTATATTCAGATCTCCTCCTATGACAATATTCGTTGGGTTAAGATGCTCTAGATAATCTGAGAGCGTCTTCCAGCACTCTTTTTTTTCCTCATAATGCACCAGGACATACATGTTAAACAAGGCTAGTTTAGTATTACTTGCCTGCATTTAAATGTTCTTGAGCTTATCTTTCAATACCAATTTCCTAGCATCATTGCTGCTTTCGGATAACTCTGTGAGAGTTTTCCACATTGCATAAGCAATTTGCTTTGCATTGCACGCTCGAAACCGCATGGTTTCAGACTCCCTCTAGGATAATCCTCCTGGATTTTGCTGTCTTTCTTCCACTGAGCCAACTGCTGTGCATTTGATGCTGTTGGTTTTGGAATATTAATTTGTGTGTACTCCAATATTCCATTGTCATCCAACATAACTTTCATTTTGTCTTTCCAGGCTATGAAGTTCGAAGTGCCCTCCAATGCATATTTAAGCCTCAATCCATAGAAGGACATTGTTCCAGCACTAAATGAAATTCTTGCATCACAAATCCGTTATTCTAAATTTCTCTGAGAGATTGATCAGGAACCTTGTTTCTATGTAGTTTTCAATAGCTCTGATACCATGTAGAAATAGCTCGAAATTTGCAGCTGATAATGAATTTAAACTGAAAACAATAAACACAAATTTATTCTACTCAATTTACGGAAAGGAAAACATACAATAGAAACACATGTAATCATTCAAACACAATGAACACAATATTTTTATTGGGGAACCCAACTGGGAAAAACCACTCTCTGTTTTGTATTATATCAGGTGAGACATTGATCAATTACAATGACAACTTCAATCCTTGAAGCTTAACCTGCACTGCAATATTGATCTCTTGCTTTAGCTGCTTTAACTAACACTTAGCCAAAATAGGCCTCCAACTTCCTTCTATCTTCTTGCGCAATTCATGAGGAAATAATTTCCCAAAAAATAGGAAAATCTTAACCCAAATAGGCCTCCAGTTCCCCCCCTATTTCCTCGTGCAATTCCCGAGGAAATTAGCTCCTAAAAGATAGGAAAATCTCTTATTTCCTTGTGCAAATCCAAGAGGAGTTGCTCATCTGCTCCAATGCAAAACCTATACACTCAATAGTATACAATTGATAATTACAATCTGCCTTTTCTTCCAACTCAACTAAGTCAATTCGATTTGCATGCATGACTAGGGCTATTTTTAGTAAATTGACTAGTTAACTGAAAGATGAGTGAGTTACCAACAATTTTTATTAGTGTTGATAATATCGGCAATATTTCACGAAATATTGCAAATATTGCATGATTTTCAGGCAAACGATATTTCAGCAGGTAAATATCGCAATGTTTTTAGATTTGAAAATATCGCGATATTTTAAAAATCTCGGCTAAATATTGAGATCTTCTGAAAATCTCGGCTAAATATGGAGATCTTTTGAAAATCTCGGCTAAATATTGCCATATTTTGAAAATCTCGGCTAAATATAATTGTTGCTTTATATGTTTAAAAATCTGAAAAAATGATTTGCCAATATTTTCCGATATTTTGCCGATATTGCCGAAAAGATGTTTTCAGGACCTTGCCGATATTTTGTCGAGAATGATATTATCAACTCTGGTTTCTACTACTCAACTGAACTCCTACTGACTCTACTGATGAGCTCAGATATGAGTTTTACTAGCTATAACACCACTAGATTGCTAGATCTTAGCAATCAACTCATGCACAACTCTACTTCTTACCCACAAACACAAATTCACTGACTTAACTAAGTGACTTGGCCATGTCACTCCTGCTAACTGCAACTCAAGTCATCTTGCTGATGTGGAAATTCAAATTTCTCCATTTGACTAAGACGCAAGTCAAATGATGCCTTTTCTTGCTACAATTTAACGTAGGGTAACCAATTACCTAAGTTACCGGATCATGTAGAGGCAGGAGGAATATTGCTGGATCCATGGGTCTGAACCAGATCCAGATACGATAATCCAAAAATACGTCTAAAATACGCATTTTATAAATATACAGTTTTTGGAAACGGCAAAACTTCCCAGGATACGGATCCTGGGGGTGGTTGCCCGAAACGGTGAAATGGTCGCCGAAAGTCAGAAAAAGCAGAATTTTTTTAGGTTTCGATTGTCGCTGTAGGTTTAGATATGCGTCCCCAGCCAGCCAGGAACGCTGCCGTCAGTGAGGCGTTGTCCCCATGCTGCTGTCAGTCAGTTGTTGCCCCAGCCAGCAACGCTTAGCCACCGCCTTGTTGCTGCCCGTTGCTGCTCAGCGGACAGGTTAAAATTAGATTTTTTCAAATGTCATATAAAATACGCAAGAAATGGTCTGGTTTCTAAATTTTTTTGTTTGTTTGTTTGTTTTATTTGGAAGGTCGATTGTATGTTTTTTTTGTTTTTTTTAAAGGTCCGCAAATGCCAAATGGTGGATTGTATAGTCGCAAATGCCAAATGGTCGATTTTATTTTTTTTGTTTTTGTTTTGAAAGGCAAAGGCCAAATAGTTGATTTTTTTATTTTGTTTTTAAAGGCCTGCAAAATTCAAATGCCAAATGGTATTATTGTTTATATAAAGTGAATGACATTCTATAGACTATATATATAGTCTATAACAGTTAACTATTTAGTATTATTTAGTCAATTTAAATTTTATAGTTATGAAATATTCAGAATTCTATTATATAGTCAATTTATAAGTATTAGTAATTTACTCATTACATCAAATGCCAAATAGTATTATAATTATTATATATATAATAACAATGGTAGATTTATAACAATAGTATATTAGCATTCTCTTTATTTAATATTAATATATATTTTATTGTTCCCTCTTATATAATATAAAGTTATAATATATATTATATATCTTTAATAATGATTTTTTATAAAGTTATAAAGTTATATAATTAATAATTTTGTTTCATATTATGATATTTGTCATCTCTAGCATATCATATAGATATATGTTATATAATCAATAATAATTATAAAGTTCTCTTTCTACTATTTAATTAATAGCTCTAAATGTTTTTTTAAATTTAAAATCTATATATATATATATATATATATATATATTTTGTATGTGACGTATCCTTGCCATATCCTGATCTCGCATTTTCAAAAAACTGGCGGATCCGTATCCATATCCGTATCCGGATCCGAATCCTGGTAACATAGCCAATTACACACTGAACCCTATATGGATGAGTAGCCTTAAATAAAGCCAGCTCACTTTGTCATCTGCCTTGGAAAGACCCAACCTCGCTACCATTGCTTGTAATATCTTGGTTTTATATTATACATTCCTTCATGGACTGCTCCTGTTCCATCATGGATCTGTTTTCCTGGAAGGCCAAATTGTTTTGATGACATGGAATCAATTTTTAGTGGATTTTGACCTGCCATGCATTTATTTTTGCAATGATTTTGTGGATGCAATTGCATAATGATATGGGTCTGAAATCCTCAAAAGTTTCATACTTGTCTAATTTTTGGGATTAAAGCCTGAAATGTTGAATGAAACCTCCCAACGTCTTGCGTGTGGAATTTAAATTATTGGCAACTCTTAGTTGGTCTTTTTGAAGGTAGTCATGGAATCCCTGGAAGAATTCTATTGTCCATTTAAGTGGCTGAGGGTTCTTATCCTTTTGCAAACAATGCAGAATTGTTTGTAATTCTTATTGGATCCATCGGTGCCTTGTTACCCTCCTCACCCACAAAACTGGGGAAATACATAGTTGTCTTTAATTACCTCTCCAGTATTTATTCTATCATCCTCCTAATAAATTCCCTCAAAATGGACCTTTCCTAAATCTGCAATACCTTGGTATGAGATAGCTATTGATCCTCTTTTCTTATCATTTCCCATCTGGTGTTGATATTTAGCCAATGGTTAGCAAAATTACGAAAAAAAATGCATTCTTGTTTCTCTTTGTGCCAAAACCTTCTTCGTTATCTAACAAGATTTTTCTCCTATTCTAAAGAATTTAGTTTAGCTTTAGTTTTTTAATCTATGCAGCTTGCACAATCCTCTTTGTAAATATCTGCTACACTGGCATTTATTTCTGTTAGGGCATGTCTATTTTTTATTCTCTTTTTGTAGGCCCATGGCAGTACGGCCTTTTAAAACCTCTTGAATGCTTGCAGATTCTCTTGCAGTGGAATTGTCATGCTCCCACATATATTTGACCATAGAAATGAAATATTCATCCTGTAAAATCCAGAGTCAAATTTGAAAGAATTGGATGGCTTACTTTTTTCCTTTGCTAACTGAAGAAACACTGGGTGAGGTTCTGATTTGGCTCCTAAATCTACCCATGTTTTGATCCTGACATGATTTGTTATCATGATTGAGAAATAAGAAGTCTGTCTAGCCTCTTTGCCACTCTTGCTTCACTAGCCTCAATGGTTCCTCCAGTGGGGGAATAGCCCGGTGAGTTTCATATCCTACAAATTCAAATTCCTCCATTTTATTTAGAAAGAAATCAGCTAGGGAATCTGTTCTTGCAGAAGTGCCCCAGAAGTCACCTGTTAATTGTATAATTTAGGGCTTAACTTTGTAATTTTTTTTTGAATTTCTCCTAGGATGCTATCCTTTCCCGGTAAACAACACCATTCTCATAGGGTCCATATATGTTGAGATAGTGTCCTTTCCCAGTGATCAATCCTATTCCTATAGGGTCCATTGTTACGTAATAAGAATCCCCCATTTCCTGAGATTTGAGCTCTGCTCCAATACTGATTCGAATTTATTTTTTGAATTAGATAATTTGAAGGACTCCCTTTTCCATACAGTGAATAGTTCCCCTCATCTGCCTTTTAAGGCAACTCAAAGAAAGTCCCAATCCTCTCTGAATTCTGATTCCAGGTTTGTGGAGATCCAAGAGTATTTTGAAGGCTAAATATTTTCCAGGGCTCTCCAGGGCATTTTATATTAGGACAATTTTGAGGTGAGGCTCCCCATTTCTGGTGTGGGAACATACCTACTCCCTCGTATCCTGCTTTCCTCCATTCCCTATGATAAAGCCATAGTAAGTTGTCTGGGAGGTTGGGCATAACTGTTCTGCTCAGAAGGGAGGGATCCCTGTTTTCACTTATGTCAGCATTCGCTGCAATTTTCTCCTTGTTTTCCTGGATATTAATTTGATCATCTATGGCTTCACAATGCCCCATTGATCTCTTCAACTTTGGAGATCAACTTGAGGTTTTTCTATATCTGAATCCGAAGGTTCTTCCTGACTAATGAAGGAATGTTTTCTTGAAACAATAAATCCACTTCCTCGGATTAATTTTTAAACATAATTCCCACAGAGCACCATTTTTGGGGAGAGAGACGAGGAGCTTACCCAGATTGAAGTAATACTTTCTGGGTCCCATCCTGAGCATCTGTTGCTGAGTCTGAGATCAAGTCTGGGTTCTTGGGTTCTCTGTTATGAGTCATCCGGGTCTCCATCAGTTGCTTTCCCTTTGCTTGGACTGATCTCTCTGATCTCATGGACCTCATCTTGAGAAACTGATGCACACCCCCAGCCAGTGAATCTATTGACTGAATCCTTCCTCCAGATTTGTAGTGAATTTGAGCTTACAATCTGTGACACATCAATAAGAGTGGCACCATGCACGTCTAAAGGGAATTCCTACATAGTCAATGATCTTACAAAAGCTTTTCTCTTTGACTTCCAGAGAGAGACTTTTGGCTAAGCCTTTCATGCAAGTCTACCTTCACTAATATTCGAGCAGTTGCGCTTTGATATGAATTCATGTAAACAAGTCTGCTTCCAGGAGGGATCCTATAAAGTACCTTATTACGTCAAATACATCCGATAAAAAGTCTAATGGTAAACTGGAAAGTTTGATCCATATTGGTTGTATAGACGCGCTCTCCTGCCTTGGATCAAGACACAGGCTTTGTCTTTTGAGAGATACAAGAGTGTTGTTCCACCACCATCTTTGATCCACAAGTCCATTCCAAGTTTATTTTACCTTTCAAACTGAAAGGCAGTTATTAAACATTGCTTGTGCAAGAGTGATGAAACATTGCTTGTACAAATGGGTAGCAGCAACTATCTTTATTTTGTTGTTTCTAGTTGTGCATTAAGGAAAAACATTATCTAAAATATTGCAAATGTTGTTTTTAACCATAAAGCTGATCAGACAGATTTATCATGTTAAAGCATGGCTGTCAGATTCACAAATGGCTCTTACATTCTGATACAGATTTAAAGCAGGTGGGTTTTGTCAAATTTGAATCCTGATCTCTACAGTCCTTTCTCATTGTAAATTGTAAGTCGAGCTTTCTCAACTTCTCCTTGCATGTCTAATGTTAGAAAATTTCCTCTAACTATGGGTAAAGCACAATTACTCCCTCCTTGTAACATTCCAATTTCTGCCTTTGCTACTGTCATTTCCATTGCTATCACTCTGCTGGTAGGTATCCTGTCAGTGTCTGTAAAATATTTGTTTCTTTGGGCAGAGGTTTTCTAATACATTATCAGTTAATTAAGAAATTGTCTCTGAAAATGGGGCACTGTTCACTGGTAAAGTCCTTTTTAAATCTGTCCTCCATTATTTCATTCTTCTTTTTGTCTCCCCCCAAATCCACATGTCATGAGTTTAGGGATGAGGCCAGGTGAAAGTCCTAGGTGATATTGGTTGGTGGAATAGATACCCTGCAGACATGCTATCTTGGCCCAATGTAGTCCGTGTTTTTCAGTGTAGGCCCTTCATCAAGACAGGTTGTTATGGCACATGAACTGGTTATTAAGCTGCATGGAAACTTCCAAGGGCTATTAACTATTTTTTCCTTTCAAAATGGTAGGACAATAGTAGAAGTATCTTCTGATAAATTGATTTTTATTTCAGTATCAAAATATTCTTCTAGAAAGTTTTATGGATGTATTCACTTAATATTTGCTTTAGGGGTAGTCCGTATCTAGTTTGCAATCTTGGTCAATCTTAAATAGAATAGAGGATTTAAAAATTCAGGAGTACACATTACATGATTCTTTTATATTAGAGGAGTCTTGTGAAAGCTAATTCATATCGAGAGGACCAAAGCAAGCTGATAGAACTATTCTGCTGTAACTCTGTGGGTTGATGCAAATGTGGTATTAGGCTTTTTGTACAAGGAATATGTTTTCAGTTATCCACGTGTTATCGACATGTTTTAGCATTACATAGTCCAATGTTTTAATTATTATTTTGTTTGTAAAAAAAACCTGATTATTTTGCATATTTATTCTAACAAAACTTTAGCTTCCTCGCTCAGAATTGTAAAATGATATCTTAAATTTTATAGAAGTCAATATTTTGACACGAGAATACTCGCTTTTATTCCCTTGCACACTTCAAATAACTGGTTCAAACAAAATCCGGCTGAGACGTGCCCAGTTTTAACTGTCTGTCCTGTATTTTTGGGTTAACCACCCAGTTCTATGCCCACAGAGGAGGGGTTGCCATGGCAAAACTTTTTGTTGCATGCGAAACCTTGCCCAAGATTTATTGTGAGGTCTTTCTGGACATTTAATGTTTTCGCCAAACCTTGCCCAAGATTTATTTTGAGGTCTTTCTGGACATTAAGGTTATCACTTTTGGAATGACGACTTTTTCTCATTCTCTCACATCCTTGGAAGTCAAGAAGGTTTTCTTGAATCTTGATTTTTCTAAATCACAACGCATTGGTTTTGCCTTTGTGATTACAAATGCCCTACCATTATGTTCGATATAGCCCCTCAAGAGCTGTTAAATTTCTTCTTGGTGTCAACTCGGATCCTTCAAAATTTTAACTGTTCTTATATAAATTGCTTATATTTGTAAATCATTTTAATTTCATATTTTTATTTTACATCCATTTTACAGCCAATCTACAAGCTTGGTGGAGGAAGTTCTTGACTGGATTCTTATGCCCATTTATATCGTTCAAATGTATGCTTGTTTTTGTTTTAAAATTTTATTCTCCGACTTTTTACTTGTCTTGAATATATGGGAAAATCTTTACAATAAAAAAAATGAACAGGTATAAAACGGTATATATAGTCGATTTCATAATTCTTCTAAAACCTACTAAAATAAAAATAAAGACTACTTTGTGCAATCCAAGGATTGGACCAACAAAGCTCCTTTTGCCAAAAACATGTTGTGAGTCTCACCTTTCCATACTGGAGTAAAGACGAATAAAGGGCAATCTTGTGATTAAAAACAAACTTAGACCTGAATGTTCACTAAAAAAATAGTACCACTGTACATGATTAATGCCAAATGTTAGAGAAAACATCACGAACAATAACATGACCATACCCATATAACATTGCTTGCTATTGACCCCTACATTATAGAAGCATCAAAGGATGATCTTCAAAAACACACTTCAACAATGCTTGGCAAATTGACAATCCAAGACGTGTCTTGACTTTGGGCATTGACAAATAAGACAGGCCATTTGAAACATCAGTTTTGGCCAAGGTGGCTCTAATGGTGTCCTTTGATAAATGACAAGAGTGAACTCTTAAGAGAATAAGAAAGAAAATTGCATGGTCCAATCTTTGTACATACGTTTTTTCCAACAATCTTTTAGATCCCTAAGCACCAAACAAGTATTAAGAACTAGGAAAGAGGATTTTTTAGAGGAAGAGTTGAATACAAATGGTGAGAATCATGTTACATCAAGGGTTGATCAAAGCTCCATTGTGTAGCACGCTTAATCTTTGAAGACACTAACTCAACATAGCAACCAACCATAGGTCCACCCCAAAAAGATCCTAGATATTTTACTATAACTCTTGGATGAATATGGGACTATGTTGTGGTGATCCACTATAGTTGGGGAATTCATGCAAGAATCTAGTGATATTTTATGAGCATTCATCAAGAAAGAGCTCCATCAATAGACCCTTGATCAACATCAATAGAGAGGAGAGAGTCATGCAAAATGGTCATTAACCGCTCTAGTTGGAGCTTTGATACAAGAAGTGTCTAATAAATAACCCAAAGCATCCATAATCAAAACATGGAGGCAAGGAGCGAGAGGGAACCCTTGATTAATGGGATGATGAGGAGCAATATGTGAGGACAAGGAGTAGTTCATTGAAGCTTTGTTGAAGAGAGTTCAACATAACCACACATTTGTAGCAAGATGATGTCATTGAGATGAAGGGCCAATCAATCCTATCATACATTGTTAAAGTCAAATCTTCTTTGTAAAATATCATTGGCCCATCTCTTGGGTCCACTACATAGCTTCATATGTTGAAACTACAAGAATGGACCTTCCTTGAACACATCTAGTCTACTTGATTGAACAACATGGTTAGCCATCGATTAAATCCTCATAGCCAAGGCCTTGGCCAAAATTATTGAAGTAACTATGTGCAAGGTGATTGGTTGCCCATTTTTGGAAAATCGGAAATGTAGAAAGATTTTCTTATATAGATAATTACTTGTGATTCTTTAATCTTTTAGTTCATCAAACTCATTGATTAAATCCTCAAAGCCAAGGCCTTAGCCAAAATTATGGAAGTGACTATGTGTAAGGTGATTGGTTGCCCATTGTTGGAAAATCAGAAATGCAGAAAGATTTTCATATATAGATAATTACTTGTGATTCTTTTATCTTTTAGTTCAAGCAATTACCACATCAATAGCACAATTACCAAATCAATAGCACAAGGACAACAAATGTAGGTAGACACCTAAGGCAAAAACTCATATCTGGGGAAATTCTAGTCAACAATTCTTCCTTCAATAGTTTCTCGAGATAATCCAAGACTCTTGACCTAGACAAAGACTTATTCGACACCAAGTAAACGCTTAATCCTTCTTGCATATGATAACCCTTCAATAGCAAATTTGACCTAACATCAATTTGCAATAGCAGCTTCGACCCGACAACAATCAACAACAATATCAACTTCAACCTAGCAACATCAATTTGCAATAGCAGCTTTGACTCAACAAAAGTCAGCAACAACAACAACTTCAACTAGACGAAAAAAGACTTCGATCTCCTTAGATACTCCACTTGAGTGAGAGATAGATGGCCCAAAATTTCGATCTTGATGTCTTCTTCCTTCCTTCAAAATTCACTCTTTTCCAGCCTCTTTCCAGCCCTTCTTCAACTTTGCATTTCCCAACTTCTTTCTTTTGAATATCGAACTTATGAGAGAGAATGGAATTCTCCCAATGAATTCGAACTGCCTTGTATATAGCCTTCCAGTGAGGTCGAATTGTCCTTTTTGAAGCTGACTTGATTTCTTTGAGTTCGACTTGGTTGGAGGGGACAAATAGCGTATTTGGCTCAATATTAATTCTTGTTACGTGATGCAAAAGCCCAATAAGGGTCTCTTTTAATGGACAATGACTCTAATGATTCAGAATAAATCCTGACAATGACTCTAATGATTCAGAATAAATCCTAAAAGTCCTCAATGGGGACTTTGACCTAAGAACATGATGACGCAAACATGAAACCCATGCTTTAATTAATAATAATAATATATATAATATATATATATATATATAATATATTATATATATATATATATATTTTTTTTTTTTTTGATAAATACATTTCATTGAGACTCAAATATATTTATGAAGACCGAACCTAGTTACATATTTCAACACTTTCTCTTAACTAGGGAGGTATTTAGAAATACAAGGAAAATCTCAAAACGTATGAACCATGAAAAATTTAGGGCACCGCAATGCCATGGACTAGGTTCATGACCAAGACAATCTATCCAAGGTCCTCCAACAATTTAGACACTTACGATTCCATGGACTAGATTCTAGACACTTACGATGCCATGGACTAGATTCTTGACTAGGGCAATCTATCTAGGTGGGACTAAGATGGACTAAAGCTTTTAGCCTCTCTAAGTATTGCTAGACTTACTTGTTAACCATCAACCCAAGGATCTAGATGTGTACCTCAGGTCAAAGCTCTATGACCAATGCCGCCCTCCCATCTTCGGGAACTAGACATCAACAAATCGTGCCAATCAGATGTCCTCCTAGACAACACATCTTACACACAAAGCCTCATCACTCCTGATTATTTCAATCGGTAACAAATGCTCCTCAATCAAATAGAGTGGTAACAAATCTCTCTCGTGTAACCAACATGCCATTAAAACTCTGAGAGATTTACTTGTACAAACACAACTCCAAGTAGTAACAAATTTTCAAATGTACATAAGTAAATACAAACCTTTGGTGTCTTTCAGACAATTGATGTTGTTTCTCAATTTATCATAATAAGACTTCCAAATGAATCTTGATAGAAAGATTCATCAATCATACATCTTCTTTTCCTACTTCACATGCAACAACATATTCTAAAATCAGATCCGACTTTACTTATTTCAGTAACCCCTCAAAATACATACCAATTTCTTCTTTCAAGGTGTCCATCATGACTATGATATGCCCTTCCTTTCAACAAGGGAGATTCCTTTCATCCAAGCTGTTGAAAAGTGTAACTAGAATCGATCTTTATAATGACATGTAATTGTGACTTTTGTAAATGATATAATGAAGAAAATAAAATTATTAATTTAAGCCTTGCTTCATGGGTTTTATGAGCAAGTGATTTTATTTTAGACTGCTCTCGTTGAGAGCCTTAGGATTTTGTCATTAAGGTCAAAAAATTAATGTCATGTATGAAGAGCTCTACTTGAGCATGTGTAAAATGTATATGAGTCAATTAAAGTGTCTAGAAAGCCCTCCTAAGACAAGCACAATCCTCTTCTCTTGATGTCGGCTTGTATATCGGTGACAAACTCATGTCGGCTCACATAAAGAAGACCCACCCATTTCGATGCTCATGTCGGCTTGAGCATATGGACGAATCACTATATATAGGAGGCTAGGTTCTTCGCATTACCATAGTGTAGAACTCCGCATATCTTTGAGATTTCGGTGAACAAAGACAACAAAGGATTCAAATAATCTATGTTTGGTGAAGGTTACAATTTGAAGGTTACAAGACTACAGTTCCGTGGAAGGGAATTTAGATCCTTCTTAAATGTAGATCACAGTGACAACAAAGAAGTATATTGGTCTCTTTATAGACCACAGTTCGCTGCTCTTGAAGAAGTCACAGTTCTGTATTATGCCACAGTGTTTCAGTGCTATCATTACTAGAAGAATTTGATGCCTCATAGTAGAAACGTCACAAAAGATCTCAATGCTATTACAAGGAAGGAAGGGCTCATTGGTATCTTAGAAGGCAACGAATATGGTTCAGTGGTAGGTCTTCAAGGTTCAATGTTACACATTGAAGAAGAGGGTCGATATCCTTGTATAACACAATGACCACAGTGCGCTGTTATCTCTTATGATACAAAGTCTGAAGTATAAGGAACCCAAAGTAAGCAATCAAGAAGTGGAAGAGGACTCATGTCTTGATCGTGGAGTCGCTAATAGGTCAAGGGTCTTTGTCTTGGTATTCATTAATTAGAATCTCCATAAGAAGAATGTGTGAGTTTTCCTCTCAAAGAGAGAGGTTTTGGCTCTGGCTCATAGCCTACACGCTGTGTCTCTTGTCTATTTATGTTCAATGAGGAAGAACACTAATAATCTAACTAGAAGAAGATCCTAATATAAAGAAGTAAAAAACATTCACAAGCAGTGACTAATAATAAAAAAATTACTTAATGCTAATGCCCTAGGTTTCTCAACATGGTATCAGAGCTAAGGTGTTGAAGTCAAAGGAAGGGCATCTAATCAAAGAGACTCAAGGATCGAGTTTCAAGAACGACATTAAAGCAAGTCGAAGGTTATCAAAGGAAAAGATCAAAATCTACGTTGAAGAATCAAACCTTAGATCGAAGAGGCAGTCTACGACAACAAAAGTTTTGGATCCTATAGTCATCATACAAAGACCACAAAGATCCTCATCAAGTTATCTACAAAACAAGGTAGCTCGAAGTATTTTAAAGTTGAAGATTACATCATCTTGGATAGGACAATGACGAATTAAGACTCTTAGCATAGTCACACAACAGTTTGGATCTCTGTGTTGATGGATAGTTTCAGATGTCATATCACAGTTTACAGTTCAGACTAAATAGAAGTGAAAGCGAGGGTTAGTTTAGGGTAAAGTTCGGATCTCCACAGTGAAAGAAGTTCTGATATGTCTCTATGTAATTTCGGCGAAATGATGTGAAGGAGCTGCCATTAAGAGAAGTATTACAATGTCTTGCTAATGTTGCAGTGGGACAATTTGGTGTTAAGACAATAATATAGTGCCATCTTGTGTATCAACAGTTTATTGCTATCATATTATGCTCTGAAAGGAAATGACCTCAATGTGTAAGAAGAACCGAAAGGAGAAAGGAGAAGATAATCAAGAGAGTTAGATCTAAAGGCGTTGTCATTATAAAAGGAGCAATCTTTTCTCGTTGAAGAAGGGTTCTTCATTTGGAAGATCAACCAAAAGTGAGCACTAATACATCTTCTTCAACCATCATTAAAGTGATCAAGTTGAAGATTTCATCTTCACTTGTCAAGTAAGTATCTTTCATTCTTTAATCAATTTTGTAAAATGACTTCGTGTTTGCAAGGAGATCTATACACTGGTTGGATCATTGAAATTCTTTGCATGGAAAAAGGAGGACAGACATAATCCTCGAAGAAAGTGAAGTCATTGAACATATCAATGGAAAGGTCTCCTATGAATATATGGAAAGGGATCAAAGGGCTCAAGGGATTCTTATGTAATCAGTCAAAGATCCCTCATCCCTATATAATAGTATTGGAGACATCAAAGAGATATGTATGATAGGTTGGTAGAGCTATTCTCTGATGACGTGATAAAGAAGGTAACATCACTTAGATCCGATCTACACAAACTGAAGGTATCAATGGATAAAGGGTTATCTTCATAAGATTTCAATTGCAAGATCTTGGAGAGATAATCCTCATTGTTCTAAATGCACTAACTGATGAACAAGGTAACCATGTCTACGAGGATAAGAATGCTATCTCATTCAACAACTTGTGGCTTCTATGCAAGATAAAAGAAGATAGGTTGAGGACAAAAGTGTTAAAGGATCAAATGAAAGGATTCAGACATTTTGTTGAAAAGAAAGAAGCATACCTAAGGTTCAATGTTATGGATTATGGACATTACGAGAAGGGTTGTTCTAGAGAGACAATATCAAAAGAAGAGAAGCCCATATCACCAAGAAGTGGAGCCGAAGAGAAGTCCAAGAAAAGAGGAAGTAAGAGATCTCTACTATGCTAAGATAGAAGTCCAAGAAAAGAGGAAGTAAGAGATCTCTACTATGCTAAAATAGTCTCTCTCACAAAAGGTCTTGTCATAGCCCCTAAACCTTTTGTTATAAGATATGGCTATTATAAATAATAAGATGCATCATGGCATCATGGAAGCATTAGAAACAAGAACTTGTGACATCAACATAGGGAATCATGAAGGACAACCATAACAAAATCCATGGCAATCAAATATAGGGAATCATGAAGGACAACCATAACAAAATCCATGGCAATCAAATATGAAGGATATAGTTCTTGGGAACCTCATTGCAAACTTACAAGAAAGTAAGAAGTCATCCAGAACAAGGCTCTTCATACATCAAGTCAAAAGGGAAACATCCGCAGGATGGGATATATAAGATCCTCAAGATTCTCTCATGGAATCCTCTTTGGAGGATTCACAAATTTAGAGAAGAAGCAAGTGTTTCATTAGGGACTCTAACTTGTCGAGTTCATGGGATGATGATATTATGACATAAGGGATGTAGCACATAAAGGGGTTGAATATATTTTCAATCAAGGAGATGATGAAAGAAGTCTAGATGACTTAAAGGTAAATGAGGTATGTATGTGTGTATTTAATATTATAATGTTATGTCGTATGGTTGCAGGTAACATGGATCACTACTATTTTGAGAAGCATGATCAAGGGAAAAATGATCTCCTCTTTTGAAAAGATGCATGAAGGCATAAGTTACACTAGATAATCAACATAATATGTACTCATATGAAGTATGAGGTGGTTGACTACAATTAAGGAACTCTGATTGGAAGCTCTTGGGAATAGAATGTGTGAAGAAAGGAAGGAAGAGATCGTGAGATATGCAACCATGATAAAGACAATCAACATCCAAAAGACCAAAAAGATTTGACTAGGAAATCTCTCGGAAAGATATGAAGACTCTGGTGGAAGTCTGAAAAAGATGGAGACCCTTGACAATGGATATTTTTGGGAGATGTGTCGATATGTATGCATGATGTTGATACCTACAGGAAGATGTCATGATGAAAGACCATAAAAAAGGTAATTTTGATTTAAGTGTTCATTTCTTATTTTTGAACAAATATCTAGATGGGTTTATGCAGGACTGCCAAAGGGAAGAACTGTGGATGACTTCCAAGAGGACCATATATAAGGATGTAAGATCGTTTCGAAAAATATGGCATGAAGAAAGCAGCATGACATGAAGCAAGGCTAGATGAAGATTGATGGATCACTTTCGGATGAAAGGAGTAATGACATGTCCGACTCATGCATGAAAGTGATGGAGGTTTTGTGCCCTATGAAGAAGCCACAACATATGAAGACTCCTGTGCAAAGAAATTCATGACATCGAAGGAAGGAGCTCTTCAAGCAGCTGGTCGAGGAGTCACTGCAGGTCCCTAATTAAGAGGGAGCCTGGAAGAAAGTTTCTTACTTGGGAGAAACTTGGAAATTCCTAAGCTAAGAGGGAGCTTAGGTACATTCCTTGTGTAGGAATGATTACATTCCATTATTGGAATTGATAAGTCCTCCCTAATCGAAAGGAAGAGATAGACACATCATTTTGGTCTTCACCTGGGAAGACATAATGGAGGATTGGGTAATCATCTGGCATCCAATACTCTGAGGACGAGAAAGGCATCCAAAATAAGAGTAGTCGTGGACCAATACTCTTTGAGCACTGACTATCCACGATAAGAATAGTCCAAAGGTGGTCATACTCTGTGAACACGGGTGGAGTATGTACCTTGAGAGACAATGATTATGGTGTCTGAGTCATTGGTCTCGCCAACATTGTGTTCTGATTGTATGGATAGCGCTGTTAGTCAAGGCCTTGCTATGTGACAATGCTGGTTGATATGATGCTAGACAGATGAGTTACCAATCTGATTCTTCTTATGAGCAATTTTTCAGATTGAGAATGACCAAGTACCATTATGAATACCTCCCTAGTTAAGAGGGAGTGTTGAAAAGTATAACTAGGTTCGGTATTCATAATGACATGTAATTGTGACTTTTGTGAATGATATAATGAAGACAATAAAATTATTATTGTAAGCCTTAGTGATTTTACTTTAGATGGCTTCATTTGAGAGCCTTAGGATTTTGTTATTAAGGTCAAAGAATTAATGTCATGTATGAAGAGCTCTACTTGAGCATGTGTAATATGTATATGAGTCAATTAAAATGTCTATAAAGCCCTCCTAAGACAAGCACAATCCTCTTCTCTTGATGTTAACTTCTATATAGGTGACAAACTCGTGTCGACTCACATAAAGGAGACCCACCCATTTAGATGCTCATGTCAGCTTGAGTATATGGATGAATCACTATATATAGGAGGCTAGGTTCTTTGCATTACCACAGTGCATAACTTCACATATCTCTGAGATTTCAGTGAACAAAGACAACAAAGGATTACAAGGATTTCGATGAAGGCTATAGTTTGAAGATTACAAGGCTACAATTCTATGGAAGGGAATTCAAATCCCTCTTAAATGTAGATCACATTGGCAACACAGAAGTATATTGGTCTCTGTATAGACCACAGTGCGATTCTCTTGAAGAAGTCACAGTTCCGTATTATGCCACAATGATTCGGTGCTATCACTGCTAGAAAAATTTGATGCCTCACAATAGAAAGGTCACAAAAGATCTCAATGTTGTTACAAGGAAGGAAGGGCTCGTTAGTATCTTAAGGCAACGAATATGGTTCAGTGGTAGGTCTTCAAGGTTTAGTGTTACTCATTGAAGAAGAGGGTCGGTATTCTTGTATAACACAGTGACCACAATTCGGTGTTATCTCTTATGATACAAAGTCTGAAGTATTAAGGAACCCGAAGAAAGCAATCAAGAAGGTGGAAGAAGACTTGTGTCTTAATCATGGAGTGGCTAATAGGTCAAGGGTCTTGGTCTTGGTATTTGTCAATTGGAATTTTTATAAGAATTTGTGCGGGTTTTCTTCTCAAAGAGTGAGAGGTTTTGGCCCTGGCTCATAGCCTACATGTTGTGTCTCTTGTCTATTTATGTTCATGCATTGGTTAATGTTTGATGAAGAATAACACTAATAATCTAACTAGAAGAAGATCCTAATCTAAAGAAGTAAAAATAATTCACAAGCAGTCACTAATAATAGAGAAATCACCTAATGCTAATGCCCTAGATTTCTCAACACAAGCTCGCTTTTAAATTATGGGGCTCAACTTATTTTCTATGACATCGGAGAATCTTTCATTACTTCCATCATTTTTATGACCATCATCATTCATATAACTTTCTTCATCATGCTTATCATATCAACTTTACTTACAAACATCTTCACCATTTTGAAGATTATGTACCTGCATAACTTAGATAATAAGTGCAACCAAGTCTGTAGAAGCATGAAGTTAACCATATCAGAGTCATATAATGATGGAAGCATTTGACATAAGACATTAAATGCCTAGACTTAGTTAGGATTACAAACTAGAAACACAAAGTCTAACAACTAGAAACACATACTTTTATATTTCAACTACATACTAGGGTTTTGTCATAAACCCTAGATTTCATTATCAAGATTTTGAGCACCTCAAACAAGATAACAACCTTCATTATATCTAAGGCTTCAATACTTTTTTCATAGGTATGACACACCCTACTGCAAAAATATTGCAAACCCTAGAAGCAATTCAAACAAATTTATAAGTCATATGTTAGACTTCCACTAGGATTTAGTACAAGATCCTAGATTTCATACATGAGCCATTAAGCTCCAACAATAAAAAAACCAATCATTGCTCTATTTCAGATTTCAACAAATCTTTCATAAATGTCAGATTATCACATAGTCATCACATATTAGAGTTACAAAACCTTAGAATTCACAAATACAATCATCCTAGAGAACCAATCTTCGACTAGGGCTTAGTTCCAAACCCTAGGACTTATGACCATCAACAATTAGGTCAACACATATATCTGGGATTCCATCATCGTGCACAAGCATATCATAACATGTGTTAGTTAAACCCAATGACACAAATATCAATATATTAAAGTTAGACCTATTACAAACTTGATTAGACTAGGGATTCGATCAGACAAACACAAATATACTTAGGATTTCATTTCTAGGACATTATCTAAGATAAGGGTCTTGCTTATACTTCTTACCAAACCATAATGATCTAGTGTTTCAATGCCAAACATAGCAAACCCTAATTTACTAAAACTCTAAAGGTTTGAGATTTCAGTTATCACCATTCAACCCTAACAAGTTAGGGTTTTCATAACCATACCAAAACCCCAAACATGACATCATCAAAGCATTAAACATTTCTTTAGACTTTCAACAATAACCCCAAGTAGGCTAGGGTTTTATACATAATCATTGACATATCCTAAAGTTAGCATTTTTTCACAAAGATCCTTTCTAGGGTTCCACAAGAGTAATCAAAGATATGAGGAGGGTAGATTTATCTAATGATGAATCCCCTGATCAAGAATCTTTATGATTCAAGAGAGCTTGACACAAAATGTTAGTAATAGTCTATCAAGACTAAATATCATGAAGAGAGCAAAAATTTCTTGTTTAAGACATACCTTTTTTTCTTAACAAACCTTGTAATTTCAATGCTTTGTCTTGTGGACTTTCTTCCATGTCCTTGAGTATTCAACAATGTTTTCCTAAACAAGGAAAAACATGAATATAAATGTGATTAGTATTTAATGTAAGCAAAACTAGATAAGTAAGGAAAACTAAAGATGAAAAGGTAATAAGATACTTATCTTTGGAGGTTGGTGAGGGATCCGTCTAAGCTTGAAGGATACCTATAACCTTATAAAAACAAATAAAAAATGGTATTTTTCCAAAATATGTTAAACCTACAAATACTAGAAATTAAACAATGAAATAACTAAGGCTTAGATCAAAAGAATTTAATAGTGTAAGTCTCTTATACCTAGTTATTCAGGTTTATTCTTCTTTGGAGATCCTTCTTCAACAAAATTAGCTTGGTCTCTGTTTCTTTTCTTGTTCTTCGGGTTGTCAGCGCAATCACTTCTATATTGACCCATTTTGTGACATTGGTAGCATTCCATTTTGGACATATCGACCTTCCTTCCTGGCCCTTTTGACTTCTTGAAGTTTCCTTTCTTGTGAGAAGCGGAGTATGCATTTGAAACCTTTTCTTCTTCATTGTTGGATACTAATGCGATTCTCATTTCTTCTTGGCTACAAGCATTCCATAATTGCTTGAAGGTAGGAGCTTCTTTCTAGCTATTGAGACCTGAAGCAAAAGAACTCCAAGTAGGCAATAATCCCAATAATGTAGTCATTACTAGCTCCTTTCTTGGTACATTTTAATCTATGGCTTGAAGTTCATCTCCAATTCTAGATATCCTTACAAAGAAGGA
Source organism: Pinus taeda (assembly GCA_000404065.3). Taxonomy (NCBI): domain Eukaryota; kingdom Viridiplantae; phylum Streptophyta; class Pinopsida; order Pinales; family Pinaceae; genus Pinus; species Pinus taeda. The sequence goes on along the minus strand of APFE031389368.1, from coordinate 30,012 downwards.
AGCCATAGTGTCATCCTTTGTCATTTTTGTAGTCCTTAATTCATTCTTCAGACTTTATACTTGAACGATGTTCTTAATAATGAACAATTTTGATAAGGCTTCATACATTTCTTGAGCATGGTCTATATTGGAAATGTATGGGACAAGATTGTCATTTATGATTTCTACCATCAATGTTATAGCCAATATTTCCGACTCTCTAAACTTCACTTTATCTGCATCACTAGATTCTTTGGTAGGTTTCTTCACCTTTCTTTTGACCAAATCCAAAACCTTGTTCTTTTCAAGAATGACGTCAATTCTTTTCTTCCATGCCCTGTAATTTGATGCTCCTTCCAATTTGTTTTCACTCTTTATTATGTTAGACATTGTCCTTGAAGATAGTGAGCTTATTCCCTTATAAGAGCTCCTTATATGATCCCTTGTTCAATCCTTTACACTCCTTTTAGTACATTCTCAAAATTTCCTTTTTCCTTCTTCACTTTAGCTCTGAAACCATGTTAGAAAATAAAAAAGGCAGAAATATTTTCTTATATAGATAATTGCTTGTGATTCTTTTATCTTTATGTTCTTCTTTTATCCTTTAGTTTATCAAGCAATTACCAAAACAATAGCACAAGGACACATATGTAGGCAGACAACTAGGGGAAAACGCAGTCAACAATTCTCCCTACAATAGTTTCTCGAGATAATCCAAGACTCTTGACCTAGACAAAAACTTCCTCCACACCAAGTCAACCCTTAATCCTTCTTGCATATGATAACCCTTCAATAACAACTTCGACCTAGTAGGATCAAATTGCAGTAGCAGATTTGACCCAACAACAGGCGACAATAACAACAACTCTGACTAGACAAATAAAAACTTTGATCTCCCTAGATACTCCACTTGAGCAAGAGATAGATGGCCCAAAATTTCGATCTTGATGTATTCTTCCTTCAAAATTTCACACTCTTTTCCAACCTCTTTCCAACTCTTCTTCAACTTCACGTTTCCTAGCTTCTTTCTTCTGGATATCGAACTTATGAGAGAGATAATGAATTTCTCCAAATGAATTCAAACTGCCTTGTATATATAACCTTCCAGTGAGGTCAAATTGTCCTTCTTGAAGCTGACTTGATCTCTTTGAGGCTGACTCGGTGTGGAGGGGACAAATAGCATATTTGACTCAATATTAATTCTTTTTACATGATTCAAAATCCCAAGAAGGGTCTCTTTTAATGGACAATGACTCTAATGATTCAAAAAAATCCTAGAAGTCCTCAATGGGGGCTTTGACCTAAAAAAATGTTGACTCAAGCATTAAACCCATGCTTTAATAAGTCATAATAATAATAATAAAAATACTTTCTTCATTGTTTTGATAAATACATTTCATTGTGACTCAAATAAATTTATGAAAACCGAACCTAGTTACATATTTCAACACCAACCACCAATGGTTGCATTATTGGGGAAATATTATTCAATGCCCAATTAAGAAACTCATAACATGTGATTAGAGACAAATACCTCAAAGAATAGGCTATGAAAGTCATCACCAATAGAATCCCACATAGCCTTGTAAAACTTAGTGGGCAAACCATTAAGCCCAGGGTATTGAAGAATGTAATTACTATCAATTTTCATAATTGTATTTGAGTCATGATGTAATATATTTATCAAAAAGAAAGAAAAAAAAATTATTTGTAAAAGAAAAAATATTTATGAGCATGGGTTTCATGCTTATTAATTTTGTTTCTAGGTCAAAAGCACCCATTGAGTGCTTTAGGGTTTGTGTCCTTAGTCAAAGTAAAAGTCATTATATTTAGACCCTTCTTGGGCTATTTATGTCAAGAAAGAAAATTATTTGTATGTCAAAATTCTGTCTTGTCCCTCCTCCATCAAGTCGGCCTAACTTCCTACAAAGTTGACCTAGCCTTCTACCAAGTCAACCTCAATGAAGGAATATCGGCCCACTTAAAGACTAAATATATTAGCAAGGGAACTCAACCTACTGGAATATTAAGCATCAAGTATTCATTCTACAATTCATAAGGAGGTGTGAAAGTAAAGAGAGAAGTATGGAAAGGTTTGTTTAAGCAAGGAAACTCTAAACAAAGAAAGAATGCATCCTAGTGAAGTTAAATAGGCTTATTCTCTTGTTTTTTTGGGTCGCATGTGCGAAGAGATATGGAGTAGGAAAACGAATGTGTAGGCTGAGATTTTAGATGCTAAAGAGAGGACTGAGATCTTATGACTTATGTTTTTGACTGAAGTTTGACTTGTTTACATGGGAAGCTAACTTGGTGGAATGGAGGAAGTCTGTGTCTTGGTCAAAAGGTCTACGTTGTCTCATTTGATTTGATTCTAAAGAAGGTTAATAAGAATTTTTGGGTTTTCCCCTATAAGAAGGGTTTTGCCCTAGGTGAGTGCTTACATCTTGTGTCCTCTTGTTGCCTTTGTGATCTTCATAGTTTTGACAATTGTCTTGATGATCAATATATGATAATAAATAAGAAAAAGTAATAACAAATCACAAGAAGTTGTCAAGATAAGAGAAATAAAATATAATAAGCCCTACCTAAGTCACCTTAATGATTTCTCAACATGGTATCAGAGCTAATGATAGTAACATAAGAGGCGACTAGAAGATCACTATTGGTTGGAAAACAAAAGTTTCAAGTTTAACTCTCAAAACGAGCTACCTAGAAGGAGGATTGAACTGGAATAACTCTATTCTGGGATTTATTATTAGTCAATACCTTAGTAATTAGGCTGCAGGCCTAAGTTAGAATAATAGAGCAATAAAGGGATTCGTGAAGCATCAATTAAGGATCCATGAAAGCCAAACTATGAGCCTTAACCAAGCCTAGATCCCTGAAAGACACAACGAATGTCTATGTATAGAGTTAGGATCTGAATCTACCACATAAATCCGAATTATAAGGTTTTGAGCATAATCTAGAAGAGTGACTAAATCACAAGATTAGAGTGTTTTTTATAACTAGTAGTCCACCTGTTGAAAGGATTAAGGACTGACCTTTATAGAGGCATTCTTAAGTTCATTGGAAGGTTTGATTAGAAGCTACAATAACCTTAAGGGATACAATCATCACTAGATATATATATATATATATATTGATGACTGTAGCCCTTAAGGTTATTGTAGCTTCTAATCAAACTTTAATATATATATATATATATATGTATATATATATTATTTATATATATTGTGATGATTGTAGCCCTTAAGGTTACTTGTAGCTTCTAATCAAACCTTCCAATGGAATCTATATATATATATTATTATATATATATATTTTGTTGGACTCTGTTTTTGTCTTTGCTCATACACTTTTCATACTACCTTTTTTCGTGTTTTAACCTACAGTTGAACTTTTTTCATGTCATTTTGACCTCCTTGTGCCTGGACTATACCAAATTCCCATCCAAGATAAAAGCATTACCAATGGTGTTTTTTTAGCTATTTTGATGATCAATATTAGGTAGTTGAATGTGTGTTTGTTTGTTTACTAATCATTATGGGTGATAGATGTGAATATTACTCTCACAGGGACCCAGGACTTCTGCATCAAAAGAGAATTTTGCACTCAAAGAAGGAACTGTACTTAAGGCAACAATCCAGAAGTGCACTCTAGGAGATTGCACTTGAATATTTGCACTTAAGGATGAGCAAGATGGTCAACATGACCTCATCGAATTAAATGAGGAAGATTGATGCTTCTTATGCATAGCCAGCTTTCACCCTCCAAAACAAAATTGTCTTATCATTTAAATCTTGTATAGCAAACTGTTGGTTGCTAAGCCTTGATTAGAATGGAAATCATATTGGAATCTCCATGAATGTGTGTTTGTTTGTTTACTAATCATTATGGGTGATAGATGTGAAGATTACTCTCACAGGGACCCAGGACTTCTGCATCAAAAGAGAATTTTGCACTCAAAGAAGGAACTGTACTTAAGGCAACAATCCAGAAGTGCACTCTAGGAGATTTCACTTGAATATTTGCACTTAAGGATGAGCAAGATGGTCAACATGACCTCATCGAATTAAATGAGGAAGATCGATGCTTCTTATGCATAGCCAGCTTTCACCCTCCAAAACAAAATTGTCTTATCATTTAAATCTTGTATAGCAAACTGTTGGTTGCTAAGCCTTGATTAGAATGGAAATCATATTGGAATCTCCATGATTTGATTTTTACTAATTGTAATATGTAAATTGGATTATAAATCCTGTAGAAAACAATGTGGAGAAGGGATACATGCACACATACTTAGGAATCTAAATTGTTTTGTTTTATTATTGTTCTGTTGAGATTTATCAATGGAAACGATCTTTGCCTTGGTTTTGCGTTGAAGAAGAAGTTGTGATTGCAAAAGCTTGTAAATGGTTGATATAGTTATCTAATCCTCTTCATCTTACTGTAAGTTTCATATCCAGTAGTGGTTAGGGCCCACCACCACTGGGAAATTTAATCCTGTAGCTAGTAGTTGATTTGTTGCTTCAAGTTTTAATTCATTTCTCTGAATTGTTTTGAAAAGAATTTAAATCTCATTTCCAGCATTTAACTGATTGTGTTAATTTGTTTCTAGAGCATCTGAATCCATTTTGTTTATATAACAACGTTCTAGCATTTTGGCATATCTTGCTTTGGTCTCTGAATGAGCTAGTTTTAATAAGTTTGGATTTGGTTATATGGCAAATGAGGAGATTAATTAGAATTTACAGTTGATTGGATTGAGCATTCACTACAGGTTGATCTCAGTAAAAACACATTCCTTTGATTTCCCTTTTCACTTACCAAGAAATAGGCACTCTCTGTTTTCAAAACAAATTAATGGTGAATGTAATGACCTCTGTTCACTTTGTATTTGATCCAACATGTTGATAGCCTCGGTTCTCTCCTTTTGATCTAAAACGCATTTCATAATCTTTGCGTGGTTGTTCCATCCCTTGTTTTATTACCTTGTCACAACCCTGTTGGCATAATCCACCATTGTGAGTGGGCCGATTCCGTGAGTAGTTGACATGTCCACGGGAGTTCTGTTACACAGCAACATTGCCCAATCGTGGGCATAACCCAAGTCACAAGCCTATACACATGCCTTTTTGAGTGAATTACACACGATCATATAAATTCCTCCATAAAAGCCCGATTACACAAACTTATCCGAGCTTGAAGGACACTGAATGAATGTGTGTGTAAGGTTTATACAACAAGGGAATTAGAATTCACAGTGTGGAGTATCGACTGATTGATCTCAGAAGATCAGTGAAACTTAACATAAAAATCTCGGAACTTTCAATTGAACTTGGTTTTATAATGATAATCTAATAATCCTTGGGATAATTGAGTTGCTGAGATATTTAATTCCACTCTCTATTTTCCATTCCCAACTTGCAAACAAGCGGAGCAGGTGTTAAACATTAAAAATTGATTTCCAGAACTAAGTTGAAGAATAGTTAGTTACTTGAGGATTGTTTCTCTCTTTGATTGATTAAATCAGGCAGAAGATTGCTCTTAGCTCGGATTTCTATTGTTTTTAAACAGAGTATAGGTTTGGAGCTACATAGGTTCACCAGTTTGAAGGCAAGCTTTCATCGTTTTGATAAGAAGAGTTGGCATCTCATTTAATTAGGTTTTCCTTTCATGATGGTTGAATGCAAGTTATATGTTGTATTTTGTTAAGCTAGGGTTTGATAGCAGATTGAAAGTTATTATATCATTTTAATTTCATGTATAGGATTTAGATTTATATGGTACTTAGTCAAACAAGCAAGATGACTGAAATAGGTTTTTAGTTGGAAATTCTTCTGAGTTGCGCCCAAGAGTGAAGCTTATCATGGAGTCCTAAAGATTTAAAGTTATCTTTGAAAAGTTTAGTTTCAAGTCTACTTGCCTTTAGAACATGCTTGAAGTAAATTAGAATTTGCAACCTTTCATTCAAAAGTAGCATGGGTAACATAATTAGGGTTTCTTAGGGTTTTTATGGGATTTGAGTTATTTGATAAAGTGTTTTAATCATAAGTTTTTGCTTAGCATATATCTCGTGATTCAGATTGGGATTTTATTTAAGTATAATAGTTTTAAAGTACAAATTCATTAAGAGTTTCAAAGTTAAAATTTGATTATTGATTCTGCTTGCTAGAATTTGATGAATTGTGTGCTAGATTCAGTTAAATCATTTTATAAAGGAAACTATTAGAACTCTGACCAAGAACTGACTTTACAAAGATCAGTACAACTCGTGTTTACGAGACCATCCATATAGATGTTGGAGAATTAATACACCCATTAAATCTCCCAACATTTTTGGCGCCGTTGCCGGGGAAGTAATTTCTTATTCAGGTAACTATTATTATCAGAGTTTCATGATCTTGTAGGACTGTCAGAGGGCGGAAAGTGTATAGTAAGACATGAGTGAAGAGCCACACATCCACTTTGGTGGGGTTGCTCCAAAGGCTGACCGATTTATTTTTAGTTTTAAATTTCCTACAACCTTTGGATCAGTTAATATACCTCTTATTAATGTTGATAATTGATATGCAGGACTGAGACAAGAAGGAGGAAGTGTTGATACCAACCTGGTTTCAGATCGAGAATTCTTAGATCAAGGAGAAGAGACCATTCAATAGGCTGTCTTTGGAAACATTGCAGGGATCAAGGTAGAAGAACCAGTAGAGTTGCAAGATAACATGGACGTGCAATCAACCAACATCAACCGTGTTCTAGTACCTCCTATTCACACTATAATCAACAAACCTCTTCGGGTGCCCGTCACATATATGGACCACCAAGAAAGGGAGAACATAAACAACAAAGCACACCATGGAGAGGGAGAAGGCCCTCGACGCAATGTTAACTTCTTTGGAGGAAACAACTCGGAGGACCAAGGGGAGGACCAGAGGAAGACGACGAGGAAACTACCTTTGGATTCCCTATTCTAGATGTGATTCGCAACATTAACATGAAAAAAATTCCAACGACATCTCTTCCGCTATTCTACAGTAAATCATTTGAAGATCCTGATGCATTTCTTTTTGAATTCGATATTTTATGTCGCAAGCATAATTAGTACGAGGATGCACATAAACTTAAATTGTTTCCCACAACTTTGAAAGATGCATCCCTTAGATGGTTCATGAGTCTAGGGGAACACACTATATAGTCTTGGGATGACATGAAATCAATCTTCCTTAAAAAGTATCAAGATTTTTGTAAGAATAGGGACATCAACGATATCCTTAGGATGCAACAAACAAAAGATGCAACCCTAGAGGAGTATCTTGAACGATTCCTATATAATTTTCACAAATCTCATGGGTCAAACTTAGATGAAAAGACTATCGAAACTATGTTCCTAAAAGGGCTGAGGGATGATTGCATTGAAACATTAAACATTCTTAGCAGTGGGGACATTTATAAGAAGCCATTTTCCGTAGTCATTGAGCGTTGTCGTACTTATTCTAGGACCCAAGCTAAAGTAGACAAAAAGCTTCACGAACTTAAAGATAATTCCAGAGACTATGTGCTAAGAAAACTGTGGCTAATGCTGTTACGAGAGTTGAACTGGGAAACTTATTAGAAAACTTTAAAAATAATTTACCCAACACAATCAATGACCAGCTAGACACTATGTAGGCGCAAACATCTAGACAGGAAATGTCCTTTAAATGCCATTGAGATTTGTGGAATTTGTACTCTAGAACACCCAAAAGAGAAGTGCCTATCACTTCATGGCCTACAAAATATCTACAAAGGGAACGCTGAAACAATTAACCAATCTCAAGCCACCAAAAGACCCATCTGGAGAGGCCAGAGTCAGAATGTGTTTCTAGATCCAAATTCCCAAGGTTATGGTCAGACTCAACCTTGGACCTTCCAAACATCTTACCCTCCTTGGGTTACTCCGCAACCAAAAAATACTCCTTGAACTAGAATTGGAGGGAAAACCCCTATACCAATGCTTATCAACCCCAAACCCAATTCTACGCGCCTTACCCAAACATGCCAAATACCTCGTATAATCCGACCATGCAACCTTATCAACAAGGGCATAACCCTAACATGTATCAACAACCCACGTTGCCACCACCTCCTTTGCATCAGTTGTTACCTGCACCTTCTAACCCATCATCCTCGCAGGCACCTTCTACCTTGAACCCACCCCGACCTACATTGTTGCCTGCGCAACCCGTACCTAACCCAAGTCATAATAGGCCACCTCAACCTGTACAAAACATTGATATCCAACATTTTCCTACATATATGATCACCACCATTCCTATGAATTAAATCTAATTACAATCAGGAAAGATAGTTAACAAAAGGAAAATCAACTGTTGTTATCCAGGAAGAGGTGCCCTCTACATCATCCAAAACCATTTGCAAAACGAAAAACAACAACAACCACAGAAAGAAGAATCAAATGAACCACCATACCCGGAAACACTGATTGTAAAGAAAGAAGAGACCCCACTTGAATATGATTTGGAAAAAAAACTAAGGAATGTCTGCATTAAAATTCCACTTTCACAAGCAATTAGAGACATTCCTATCTACACCAAAATTGTCAAAGATCTCTGCATTAAGAAACTAGGGAGAAAGGGGCATAAGAACCAGAATGTCAAAATCATAAGCCAAATGTCCACTATGATTTTTGACTTACCTGCAAAGTACAATGACCCTGGAAATCCCATTGTCACCATTGAGATAAACAGAGTACTTCTGCCAAATACCCTTGTGGATTTAGGAGCAACAATAAATGTAATGACCTATGAAACAATGGCGTATTCACAACTACCTGGACTTAAGCCCACCCCTATCATTCTAGAAATGCCTGACAAATCTGTCGTCAAACCAATGGGAACCCTAGAGGACATAATGGTCACTATTGCTTCTTGGCAATATCCCATAGATTTCGTTGTCATTTCTCCAAAGGCTCGGACACCCTGCGGTTCTAGGACAACCGTGGCTGGCAACTGCTGATGCTGTCATAGGATGTAGAAATGAACAAAAGATTATTCCTAATGGTCCCCACAACCAAACTCTGTCTATTCGCCCCCTGCTTAGACAACTGCTGAAGTACCATTATGGCTCGAGAACCCATATGGAGACGAAGATTGTATGTTTCCTTTGTTGTCATTAGATCAGTCTAGATGTCTCCAGGAGCATTCTGATGAACATGTTTTGCAGTAGTTTTTATTTGATAGTTCTTGTATCGATTATCCTATTTCATTTAATGGTTATCAACATGTGCTTAGTGATGAGTTTCAGGAAACTTTCCATCCATTTGTCTTTGCCTCTTTTGCAGCAATGGAGGAAAGCCATGAACCCACCATAGAACCTGTAGAATTTTTTGAAGGAAAAATATTACATATCGGTACAGGATTGACTGCAGAACAAAGGCAACAGTTCATGAGTATGATTTGTGAAGATTCTGGAGCTTTTGCCTAGGATTACTTGGACATGAGGGGCATACATCCAGACACTTGCATCCACCATATCTATACAAATGAAGAAATGAAACCTGTTCAGAAACCACAAAGGCGCATGAACCCAACATTAAAAGACATTGTCAAAGATGAGCTTCATAAACTTTTGGCTGCAGATTTCATTTACCCCATTTCTGACAGTAGGTGGGTGTCACCTCTGGTAGTGGTTCCGAAGAAGAATGACAAGTGGCGTATCTGCGTTAACTACAAAGAATTAAATAAGGCCACATTGCGTGACTATTTTCCACTGCCCTTCATTGATCAAGTCCTCGACATAGTTTCAGGTAAGAAGTATTTTTCTTTTCTAGATGGGTACATCGGTTATAATCAAATACAAATAGCTGAAGAAGACCAAGAGAAGACTACTTTTACATGCCCTTGGGGTACTTATGCATATAGAGTCCTCCCCTTTGGTCTTTGTAATGCCCTTGCCACTTTTCAGAGAGCTGTACTTGCCATTTTCTTTGATTTGATCCATGACTGTGTGGAGGTCTATATGGACGATTTCACAGTGTATGGAGATGACTTTTCACAGGCTTTGGAAAATCAAGAAAAAGTATTGATTCATTGTCAAGAAGCTAATCTAGCCCTTAGTAGTGATAAATGTAAGATGATGCAAACTAAGGGGATTTTTCTAGGTGAAGTGTAAAACTTCCGGATGAACAAAAATATATAAAAATACTTTTATTAACAAATGAATTACAGATAGATGAGATTAAAATTGCGGTTGCCTGGCTTATATACCGCCATAGGCACCTTTTGGGAAAGGGCATGATCTTATGATCGTGCCCTTTCATCTAACTAAACCTAAAATTAAACAATAACCTAAAATTAACTAATTTTTTACATAACATTGCCTTCCTCTCGAAAGAATGCTTTGTCCTCAAAGCATACGCAACGACGGATGTTGTTGACAAAATGCTTCATTCTCCCACGAAGCGTCTTCTTTGGTAAGTCTTTTCCACTTGATTATATATTCCAAAATGATCAAGGTCGCACACTGTAAAAGTTCTTGGATTAATCTCCCAATTTCCGTTTTTTGGAGATGTGGATATCGGTATGGCTTTTTCATAGGTCGGTCTTGAAATACTTTTCCATGCTTCTGAATTAGATCTTGCATCTCTGGTGACTCTTCTTTGGTCATATTTGCAGATAACATTTCTAATTGATGACATTGTACTGCATAAGTAGGTGCTCTTCTTCGACTCAGCTTCATCATCTGAGATGATGACACAACATGATTTTTTGGTGCTTGGAATCCATGTAGTTTGTACTTCTGACCTCCCCATTTGAATTTTATAAATTGTAATTGATGGTTGGCGGCATAAGTACCTAAAGTTCGTAGCCATTGGATGCCTAAAACTACATCTACTCCTCCTAATGGTACCGTGAAGAACGAAGACTCTAATTTAAAGTCTTGAATCTGCAAATTGACTTTATGGCATTTCCTTACCTTTTCAATCTTCTTACCATTAGCTATCATCACTTTCATGTTTGGTAAGGGAAATGAAAAGATATTGAGTTTCTTGGCCACAGTTGCATCTATAAAATTGTCTGTGCTTCTAGAGTCTATGAGAACCACTACGTTGTTCTTCTTTATGTGTCCTTTTAATTTTAAGGTCTGAGGTTGTGATATACCTGTCATGGCTGATAATGACACTTGCGGAGTACTTCCGTCATCTAAGTTTGGTGAGAATTCTAGGGCGTCTTCTGTTTCTTCTATGTCATAATCTTCACTGTTTGAATCATTGGTTGCTTCACAATTATATAGGTTCTTTGGCTCTTTTCCTTTAGCACATCTATGTTTGGGGTCCCATTTCTCACCACAACGTTTACATTTACCCTCTTTTATCCTTTGCATTTCCACATTAGATTTTTCATCTTCACGACAATGTGGTGGAACATATCTTGTATTATTTGAGTCCACATACTGGGGTATCCTTCGTCTTGCATAAGCTTTTTCCGCTGTTGACCAAAATATTGGTTCTGATTTCTTTTTCGCTGTTTTTGCTTTTCGTCTTGCTACTTCTATAGATGTAATGTCATGCATCTCAAGTTCTGCTTGTAAATGGGTTTTGAGTCCCGAGATGTATGACTGAATTAGACGAGATTCTGATAACCCAGGTACTCGTGTTACTAAGGTCTCCCATTCTTGAGTGTATTCATCGACACTTCCTTTTTGTCGTAGTTTGATGAGTTTTGAAAAGAATTCTTCTTCCTTTACACCTTGGAATCTTTTGAAGAACACATCTTTAAACTTCCTCCAGCTAATGACGTGTGTGGTCTTTTTCCACCACATATACCAGTTATATGCTTCTCCCTCCATTTTCATGGATGCATGTCTGAGTTTTTCGTCATCGTCAGTGATGTCATATATCTCAAAGTATTCTTCTGCTTTATATATCCATGCAACATTGTTTTTTTCGTTCCCATCGAACTTAGGCATCTCAACCTTTACCCTCTTCTGGTATGTGGCTAATGGTTGAGCAAAAAAGGGTGTTGATTATTAAGGGTATCCCAAAGTTGCTTGCTTGTAAAGGTAGTGTTACTTGCTTCTTGGTGGGGTGTTGCTGATTTTTTTGGGGATTCAACTTTGTCATGAAAGTCTGTGGACTTAGTTGAATCTGACGAGATGTTTTCTTGATTCTCTTCACCTTCTTTTAGTAGTTGTTCGGGTGTACAATTCGACCTTTTACACAGACTTGTCAGCATTGTTAGGACCTCTTTGATCCCTGCTTCTGTCTGGTCATGGTAATTTTCCATCTTTATTTCTATTCGATTCGTCGTATCTTGAAGATTTTTTATTTTGTCCGCTTGCTCCCCAAGCTTGCTCTCGACTTCATTTAACCTTTTACTAATCTCGTCGTGGTTGTTATTTATCTTTTGCTTTGCATCCAACAACCTTTTTTGGAAATCCGCCATTGTCATTGTCGACATTGAACGGGTTTGCGGGGGCGTGTATTTATCTGCCAGCTTAAGTTTTTTTTTTTTTTTTTTTTTTTTTTAAATAATTTAATTTAATAAATAAATTTTATTTATTTATTTTTTTTTTTATTATAATTTAATATAAAAATAAATTATATTATATAACTTTTAATTAAATTATATATTAAAAAATGATATATATAACTAAATCACGTTATATTAAATTATTTATTTATTTTATTTTTTATTTTTAATTTTACATTATATATAAATATAAATTTTATTAATTAGGGTTATATATTATATATAATATAATTATATACGTTATTGTAAATATAATTTAACGAATATATATATATTCACGCTATAATAAGTTGAATATATATATAATTAATATATATAAAATTAATTAAAATTTATATATAATATAATATACATTGTATATTTATATAATTTAACGTAATATATCTTGGCGTTAAATATAAAACAGACAGTCACGTCTGTTGGTGGGGGGGTCACCTCCGTTAAAAAAAAAACAACCCTCAAGCGGATATCACCGCAGAAATTTGACGTATAGCGGACAGGGGCAGCGACGGTTTAACATACAACGAATATCACCGCAGAAATTTGACGTATAGCGGACAGGGGCAGCGACGGTTTAACATACAACGAATACCACCGCAGCAATTTCAAAAGAACTGCAGGTCCACCACACAGAACTGTAGAACTACTGCCAGTTCGATTTCAATGACAACAGCAAAAAAAACACTGGTGGCAGGGCGGATGCGGACAGGGTGAGCCTGGACAGTGCGGAGGCAGCGGCACGTGCGTAACACTATGGACGGAGTTTGCTGTGGATTGAAGGGTGATTCGTACAGTGAAGTATGGCAGCGGACAACGGTGGTTTGACTGTGTATATGGACGTGGACAGGGCAGAACGACGCTGGCAGTGAGCACAAACAACAGATTGTACGAAGAGCGAACAAGAGCTGCAGCAGCGGCTGGCTCTGATACCAGATGAAGTGTAAAACTTCCAGATGAACAGAAATATATAAAAATACTTTTATTAATAAATGAATTACAGATAGATGAGATTACAATTGCGGTTGCCTGGCTTATATACCGCCATAGGCACCTTTTGGGAAAGGGCATGATCTTATGATCGTGCCCTTTCATCTAACTAAACCTAAAATTAAACAATAACCTAAAATTAACTAATTTTTTACATAACACTAGGCCATCATGTGTCACTAGAAGGAATTCAAGTTGATCCAACAAAGATCGAGGTAATCTCCCGTATCCCTATTCCTAGTTCGCAAAAAGAGGTAAGAAGTTTTTTAGGGCACACAGGTTATTATCAATGATTTATTGAGAATTTTTCTAGAATTGCAGCACCATTATTTAAATTGTTAAATAAAGACGCTGAATTTGTATGGAATGTTGACTATCAACAGGCTTTTCAGGTACTAAAGGAAAAGTTGTCCATTGCTCCAGTATTGAGAGGGCCAAATTGGTCCTTACCTTTTCATATTTGTACATATGCTTCAAATACTGCACTGGGAGCGGTCTTGGGACAAAGGGAGGATAACTTTCCCTATGCTAGTTATTTTGTTAGCAAAAATCTTTCTCCTGCTGAATTAAATTATATGGTCACTGAAAAAGAGCTGTTAGCAGTTGTGCATGCTATAGGAAAGTTTAGGCACTATATTACCGGTTATGAGACATTTGTCCATACCGATCATTCTGTTGTTAGAGTTTTAATGAATAAACCTATTACTAACGGTAGGATAACAAGATGGTTGTTTCTTTTACAAGAATTCAATATAACTATAATTGATAGGCTTGGAAGGGATAACTTGGCAGCAGACTTCTTATATTGTTTGAACATTGCGTAGGGAAGCATGCCAACTCCAGTGCCTGATGAATTACCAGATGAAGCATTGTTTTCCATTTCTACTATTACTCCTTGGTTCGCTGATGTCGCCAATTATCTAGTATATAGTGCGGCGTAGTGCTAATTTCTCTTGGATTGAAGGGGATCTATTTTATACCGGGCCAGACTTGATTATGAGGCGATGTGTGTGGGAAGATGAAATGTATGTTGTGCTGAGAGCCTGTCACAACGAGCCTTGTGGTGGCCATTTTTTTGATAAAAGGACTACATACAAAGTTCTCCGTACTGGATACTATTGGCCTACACTTTTTAAACACGCAAAGAAGTTTGTTTTGAGTTGTGACCCTTGCCAATGGATGGGGAGACCAGTTGCCTCCGACGAAATGCCTCTTCAACAACAAATCCCCATTGAACCTTTTGAGAAGTGGGCATTGGACTTTGTAGGGCCCATCTCCCCAATGTCAAAAAAGAAAAAGTACATCTTGGTATGCACTGACTACGTCACCAAGTGGGTGGAGGCTAAAGCATTGTATACTGCCACTGAAAAGGTAGTAGTAGAGTTTTTGTTCGAGGACATCTTTATGAGATTTGGTGTGCCTCGTGAAATTGTCACTGACCAGGGTACACAATTTACATCAAAGCTGGTCAAGGCACTCATGAAGCAGTATCAAATTAAGCATCACAAATTGACTCCTTACACCCCCAGGCTAATGGGAAAGTGGAGTCCACGAACAAAGTTTTGGAATCCATCCTCACAAAAACTATTCAATTGCATCATATGGTTTGGGTGAATAAGTTACTGGAGGCACTATGGGCTTATCGGATCACTTGGAGAAATGTGACAGGACACACACCTTATGAGTTAGTCCATGGTAAACAAGTGCTCTTGCCCATTGAGTTCCAAGTAAAAACATTCTGGATTGCCACCCAGTTGGGCATGAATCTAAATGAAGCTCAAGAGTAGAGGCTGATGCAATTGAATGAACTTGACGAACTCCGACAAGATGCCTATCATAGAACCACGTTGGTGCAGAGCCAAAGAGTTCGATGGCATGACAAATTTATCATGAAGAAATTCTTTTTTCCAAGTGATTGGGCCTTGTTATATGATAGCAAGTTTAATCATTTTAAAGGTAAGTTTTCTACTAGATGGCTAGGACCATATGGAGTAAATGAAGTTTTTGATAACGGTTCAGTTTGTATTTGTACTATCGATGATGATAAGACTTCTTTTGTAGTAAATGGTCAGTGGCTTAAAGTTTATCACAAACCACTTTCACATGATCAGTTTTTGCAGGAAGTATGAAAGGATCCAGGGTTGGATCTGGTTCATGCAAATGATTAGCCCCTTGCTGGTTCAGTTGATTAATTTCTTTATATATATATATATATATATAAACTAGTGGGCTGTTATTTTTCATATTTACAGGTGTTTCTCCCCACAACCCATGTAGAATAAAGGAGGAATTCACCAGGAGCAAGTTTATTCCTTTATCTAGGGCTGTTGGATTACTTATGGAAAAGGAACATTTGGAGTCTTCTTTGGAGGCCTTCAGAATCTCTAAACATGAAGCTCCCGAGCATTGACTGGTCTAGGCTCGCAAAATGATATGGACCAGTATTAGTCTAGGGATTCCTTGAGTATAAAGTTGTTCTTTTCTGGGCTCAAGGAAATGTTTACGGAAATGAAACTCCCTGGAGTCTACTATGGGAAATTCAGACTCTCTAAACATGAATGCCTCAAGCACAAACTACTTTAGGCTCGCTAAAACAATAAAGTAATGGTAGTTTAGGGATCCTTTGGGCATTGAATTATTCTTTTCCGGGCCCAAGGGAATAATTACAGAAAAGAAGCCCCCCTTGGAGCTCTCTTTCCGGACATTTCCAACTCCTTAAATAAGAAATGCCCCAGGCAATTGTCATCTTAGGCTTGGTCAAAAACCATGAGATGATAGACATGGTTCTAGTGCTATCCCACAATAGATTTGATGCCAATTTGTCAAAAGAATTACAAATCTATTTTATATTTCCTATGTTTAACTAGTTTTGTTCTCAAGTACTTAATCCTGGGCTAGAGTTTTTCTGAGATTCAGTTTGTTTCAAGATTCCAAAATATTTGTAATGATATGAATGTTCAAGTGCTAATCTTGACAATAGCACCATCAGTCTCTTAAAAACATACCAGTCTCTAAAAAATATGTAAAATCTATTGCTAAAAGCACCAAGAAGTCTTCTCAGATGTTGGGCCTCTCAGTTCACTGCAAAATCACTGTTGTCTGCACAGTGACGAAATATGTTTCAACCAATGGACCTCGAATTCACACTATCTTCTATACCCAAGATCATTACAGTGACATAGGTATTGCACTTAACTTACCTAATTTGGTCTTAGATAGTTCTAATGCTCACCAAATGTAATTGTATTTTACCTAATTTCCTAACAATCTGGGCTCTATTCCTATTTCCACCCCCACTTCCTAACATATTCCTGGATTTGATTGAACCACTTCCCATTTCGGCTTCCTCATGATTATGACTCGTATCCTTTGCTCACGTATGTTCATAATTCAGGCATGATTTCCCTTTATGGGCACGACATACACCGATCCGTGGGCTGGATGTAGGGTATTATTCCTTAGAGTACACACAAGTGTTAGTATGATGTGACGAGCAATCTTTGGTTGAGGTCGACGCTAAGTCTATTCCATATCAGCGGTCCTTTGTTCACATGTATGATGCCTTAATGATGAACAACTGTCACCTTTCACTCCAGAAGGCAGCCAGAGCATTATTGCTCTCGATGGCCATGACTCCGGCATGAAATACACATTCCTTTCTAAGTGCATTACCTTAAGTTCCATTCCCAAATTTTTAATTGCTGCATCGTTTCTATTTATTCACAATCACTACAAATGAATTGTTCTCATCCCAGAGGTGTCTCATAATTTCAATTGGGTGCTAATTGTGGAGTGACATTTTCTATAAGAGAGTCGGTTCGTTGGTGCAATTGGTCACTTGTCTGTGCCAACGAATTCTACAGGTGCACATAATTTAAACATGGGGGTGGATAAGCACGAGCCAACATTTGTCCAGTTTTCGCGGACCGTTGAGTATTAGTCTTGTAAGGCTGTCATCAAAGAGAAAGGATGGACAATTTTTCTCCAAAAGTTTCAGGGGTACAATGATGTAGTTGCTTTGGCCTTTTCCCAAACATTTGATGGGAAGAAAGCCAAAGTTGGAAACTTGCAACTCAAGATCACAGAGCAGTCTCTCAGCGAAGCAATAGGGCTACTTCAAGTGGGGATCATTTCTTCAAGGGTAGCCAATTACACATTCCCAATTGTGCATCGTTTCTAAAACCGGCTTATCAATCACTAAGTTGGGCCAAAGGAGTCTTGTATACCTGCATTTAGGATCAATGACATCCCTTGTTAACTGTGATCCAACATTTCTTAACCTGCGAAGGAAGGTATGACATTGTTTTTCTATATCATATTAGGCTCTTGGTGTATTTTACAAAGGACTGCTCCATAAATATTCCCCATTTCTTGAAATTAAGCCTCTACAGGATGGCTAGGGGCGTGCAATCTGAGGGTAAGAAACCAAAGGCTTCCCTCTACCACCATAGCTTGATTAAAATTTTGATTGTGGCTGAACTGAGTAAGGGAAAGAAGTCTTGGGAAGACTTTCTCATAGAGAAATTTCCAGGAGAAGAGACACAGGTCAAGTGGAGACATAGGCCTATTGGTAGGACCTTGAAGTCTAGGAGGGAAACCCCTACACCTACCTCAAAAACTACCCCTACTTCCCCCACTTCTCTTGCCCATTCTGTGTCACGTCCTCCCAAGAATTCTAAAATTCTCAATCCCTCTTCTAGCTAGGTAGCTGAGCCTTCAAAAATACAGTTAGAAAAGAAGCAAAAGGAGAAAAGGGGAAGGGAGACCTTAACCTCCACAGATGAGCCAATTGAAATTCCCTCAACAGGTCAACAAAGTCATCAACCCAAGAACAAGGTTAGGAGAACCTTGTTTCTTGCTTACAAAACTTTGACTCGTACTATAGAAACCTCCATACAAGGTAGAAGAAGGACTCGAAGCATGAACAAACCTGCTCACACCCCATTTGCATTTCGAGCTGCCAGTCCTCAACAAGTGTTTGTAACTTCATCTCCATAGTTCATTGGTCAATCTCCATTATCTCTCCCTCAGTCTACTTCACCTCCATTGTAGTCCCAAATTCTCGATGACATTGTCCAGGATTTACACACTTCCACTCAGCCTTCAACCACTCAAAAACAACAATTATCTTCACCTAAACAAAGTGTAAGTCAGATTCCTGGAGGAAGTCCTTCCCAACAATCCACAACTCCAAAAGTTCTAGCAAGGACACCTATTTTTGAAGAAGAAGAGAACCTAAGAATTAAGTTGATCAGACTCCAGAAAAGGATTGGTAAACTCAAAGATGAGGCTCATAAATTTAAGGTACTATTTCACCATGTCATAGGAGTGAATAATCAATTGCATGATAGTAAATTGAGACTCTTCGTTCAAAATGATGCTTTGAAGAGAAAGAATAGACAACTTTTGACATGGAAAGCAGCTAGGACTCGTCCTGCAAAAAGGATCAATACTCAAAAGTTGACGAGGCAGTTCACCAAATGTTCAGTGCCAGTGAAAAGAGGACTTGAAGTCTTTGTCAAGGTAGCTGGCCTTTGACCAGGGACTTAGGTGATTCAATCTCTTTTTGGTTTGAGATGCATGAGGACATTCATCACCTCAAGCGTGGGGGAGATGTTGGACTCCGTTTTTGTCTTTGATCATACACTTTTCATACTACTTTTTGCCCTGTTTTAACCTACAGTTGAACTCTTTTCATGTCATTTTGACCTCCTTGTGGCTGGACAATACCAAATTCCCATCCAAGGTAAAAGCATTAAAAATGGTGTTGTTTTAGCTGTTTTGATGATCAATATTAGGCAGTTGAATGTGTGCTTGTTTGTTTACTAATCATTATGTGTGATAGATATGAAGATTGCTCTCACAGGGACCCAAGACTTTTGCATCAAAAGAGAATTCTGCACTCAAAGAAGGAACTGTACTTAAGGCAACAATCCAGATTTGCACTCCAGGAAATTACACTTGAAGATTTGCACTTAAGGATTAGCAAGATGGTCAACGTGACCTCATCGAATTAAATGAGGAATATCGATGCTTCTTATGCATATCTAGCTTTCAACCTCCAAAACATAATTCTGTCTTATCATTTAGATCTTGTATAGCAAACTGTTGGTTGCTAAGCCTTGATTATAATGGAAATCAGATTGGCATCTCCATGATTTGATTTTTACTAATTGTAATATGTAAACTGGATTATAAATCCTATAGAAAACAATGTGGAGAAGAGATACATGCATACATACTTAGGAATCTAAACTTTTTTGTTGTATTATTGTTCTATTGAGATTTATCAGTGGAAATGATCTTTGCCTTGGTTTTGCGTTGAAGAAGAAGTTGTGATTGCAAGAGCTTGTAAATGGTTGATATAGTTATCTGATCCTATTCATCTTACTGTAAGTTTCATACCCAGTAGTGGAAAGGGCCCACTACCATTGGAAAATTTAATCCTACAGTTAGTAGTTGATTTGTTGCTTTAAGTTTTAATTCATTTCTCTGAATTGTTTTGAAAAGAATTTAAATCTAGTTTTTGGCATTTGACTGATTGTGTTAATTTGTTTCCAGAGCATCTGAATTAGTTTTGTTTATATAACATTGTTTTGGAATTTTGGCATATCTTGCTTTGGTCTTTGAATGAGCTAGTTTTCACAAGGTTGAATTTGATTATATGGCAAATGAGTAGATTAATTAGAATTTATAGTTGATTGGATTGAACATTCACTACAGGTTGATCTCAGTAAAAACACATTCCTTTGATTTCCCTTTTCACTTACCAAGAAATAGGCACTCTTCGTTTTCAAAACGAATTAATGGTGAATGTAATGACCTTTGTTCACCTTGTCTTCGATCCAACATGTTGATAGCCTCAATTCTCTGCTTCTGATCTAAAACACATTTCATAACCTCTGCGTGATTGTTCCATCCCTTGTTTTACTACCCTGTCGCAACCTTGTTGGAATAATCCACCATTGTGAGTGGGCCGATTCCGTGAGTGGTTGACACCTCCACGGGAGTTCTGTTACACAACAACATTGCCCAATCATGGGCATAACCCAAGTCACAAGCCTGTACGCATGCCTTTCTAAGTGAATTACACACGATTATATAAATTCCTCCATAAAATCCCGATTACACATACTTATCTGAGATTGAAGGACATTGAATGAATGTGTGTGTAAGGTTTATGCAACAAGAGAATTAGAATTCATAGTGTAGAGTATCGACTCTTCCCAATCTTTTGAAGTCTAATTCAATGGGACATAATCCCAATATTTTGAAGTCCATCAATCTTGCAATTTGTGGAATGTTGAAAAGGATCAAGGTCTACATTCCTTATGGAGAAGCAATCTATATCAGTGTGAGGAGAAGTCTATTTGAAGACTTGTAGCAACTCATTCTTGAAATCCTCTATAGTGAAGAGAAAGCATCTAGCATTTTGGGACCAACTTGAAGTCCTTATCTAACTCAAGTAAGTATTGATATTACTCTTTATGTTTTAGTCATCTAACAATATGACTTCAATGTGTAAGAAAAAACAACAAGCTCAATGGAACATCAATCTTTAAAAAAGACAAAGGTATGTAATCTTGAGGTATGTATAGCATGTTCATTTGTTAAAAGTCTAGTATGAAATGTTTTAGAGTTTAGTTTTTATAGGGTTTGAAAGTTTTCATTGTGACGAAGTTTGTTAATACCTAGTGATTGTAAATCCTAGATAGAACATATGGAAACCCTTATCCTAATTCTCTTGTTTCTAACTCATGATATCTAGGGTTTGTAGGTATATGCCAATCCTTTACAAAAATAGAATTGAATGATGTCTAGATTTTGACATAATGCCCCTAGAGCTAGTTAGGGTTTTTACTCAAAATCGATTGGAATTCATTCTCTAAGAAGTAATAGAAACTGTAGATAATCATTACACTATTGTACTTGTATATTTTGGTTGTGCTTGACAATGAATATTGTAGGTATTTATTGAAGGAAGCAAAGATAAGGTAGACATTCTAATCTTAGGAATGGTGGCTTGGTAAATCGAGTTAGATCCTTAGGTACAAGTTGACTTATATGGAAATGGACCATGAAGACACTGTCATGATAAGGAAACCCTACAAGGTTTGTAAAAGGAGCAACTCAAGGTATGTTTAAAGACCAAATGATTTTAACTAGTCTTCTTCATATAAAAAGGTACGATCATTTTGAAATTTGATTTATATTACTAATTCTCTCATGTCTAGGGCTTTGAATAATTAAGATTCTTATTTAGGGTGATTAATCCTTAGATTAAATCAACCCTTTTCATACTCTCTATCTTTTGTTCATTTTGGTAAAACCCTAACCCTTTAGGATTCAATATAAAACCCTACCTTTTTAATGTTATGATGAAACACAATGGTTGAAGTATTGATAGTTGTGATTCAATATGAAGGTGAAACATTTATATGCCTTTGTATATAGTGACATAAATGACTTGTATTATGATTATGTGAATGAGTTGATGAAGCTTTGGATTGATATTTCTTGATAGATGACAAACTTGTTGGTATGATAATAAATGAGGTCAAGACTTGATATGAGCTCTACCTATCACCCGGTTGAAAGAATTGACACTGTGATATTGATGACTTTGATAATAGTTTTGATCTGAATTCTAAACTTTGATGAGCTGACTTTGTTGATACAACATTAATTTACGTAAGGATGATTATGTTGGCTTAGTAAGGCATTATGCTTGTAGAGAGAGTTGCATGAAGCAAGCAACCCGTTCCTGATATGTCCATAATTGACAGTGATATGATGAAGTCAGGATGATGAGTACCAAGGTATGGCTTTGATTTTGATTATGGTGTTGGTTTTACACATTGATGGTATACTCTTGACAAGTGATGAGCCTATGATGATCTAAGTAAGAGGGACATGGCTTCTAAATCTCAAAATGATGTACCATGGCATGATGAATCGATTTATGGAATTTGAGAAATAAATTATATATTGCAAAGCTGTTGAAAAATGTTTTTGAATAATGGAAATGCAAATCCTTGGATACTCCAATTTGAATTTCAAGATGTTGTTGAACTTGGCATGGCATCCGATAGTTGATTGAAGCAATGATGTTCCAGTTTGAATGTATATTGAGTCGCTTCATTCACATAGAGATTCCACCGAACATCCTTTGAAATGTTTGCAAGAGGATTTCTATTTTTAAGGCTGATATATTTCTCCTATGATATGTGATTACAATTGATGTATTGTTGTTAATAGAGATTATTGTTGATGAGCACATAAGAGTGCTGGCTTAATGTGAGATATTCCTCGATATTATTGACAAGTCCATAGTTTTAATGTCAACTGAGATTGAGCATGAAGTTTCTAGCACGACTAATGGTGAGGCATGATGTAGAAGCTCCTTAGAGATCCATCTAATTAGGATCTGAATATGACATGGATACATTGTGATGAAATAGAATCTATATATATATATAGTTGGGACTGAGATACTTCAATATTTTGAGACAATGCAACTGCTCGAGACAAGCTTAGGCTTGTGACTGACGCCTCCTTGAAAGGGAGGATGATTGTGGTATACTTTTGTGATTTATATGATTATTTATGATCTAACATGATATTTGATTTGATGCCCTGTATGAATAGGAAACAACTACTATTGAGACAAGCATATACCATATTTGAGTATGATGAGAGCAGTGATGATCAAGGACAATGAACCAACTCTTCCTCCCTGTCTGAGCTCCCGGGGTGAGGAATTGAGATAGAGGGCTCTTGAGGTTGAGGGAAATCTGGACATTAAGGTATGAACCCTATCTGTTACCCATAGGGATGGAGATGTTGCTAGCCTATCTTCATAGGGTCAGAGAATGTTGCTCCCCTGTCTAGTCTTTGTAGAGTATACCCTAGTTGGCATCATACCCACAAGCAGGGCTTGTTAGGAATATTGCTCCTCGTTTGACCAATGAGTTGGAAGTGTACTTTGGGTGTTCCTTGCAAGTTGATTACGATGCATGATTTCTACCACATGAGTATTTAGGGTCATCGATGGGAAGATCAATAGGCAATATGATGGGTTGAGATAACTGGATGCGGTTCCAGGTTGAGATTGATATCCTTGGTGTGATCCCAGGGTCAAGATGTGCTACCCTGTGTGTTTTGATATCCTATTGCTCGATATGGGTTAGTCGATGTATATCTCCCCCATGAGATTCCGAGTCGATATTTTCTCCTCGATGTGGTTACAAGTTTAGATGTGCTCCTTGATGATATGCTCTCTCATGACGATTGATGATGAAATTCTGGGTAGTAGCTTGATGGATAGAGGGTGATAGCTTAATCTCACCTCCAGTAACAAATGCTTCTTCTTCTAGATTCTAGAATGTTTAGCATATGAGCAAAAACAATCAAGAGATAAACATAAATAAGCAAGGGATAGATCGAGATGTACATTAATGATTTATGATAATGAGAAACTTGATATGGTCACGACATGCCAATTACATGACAAAGATGATCAGTGATGATACATGATGATACTTAAAGATACCAGAAAGGCATATTGATCGATGGACAAATATTGGCAGGTGAAATTCTCCCTAGTTGAGAGGGTGTTAAATTTGGACAACTAGGTCCAAACTCCATGTTCTGATGCTCAGATTAAGAGGCTAATATTTTTGTTGGAT